>MU224719.1:1651568-1670419 GCA_018584345.1 Thuja plicata
GGATGAAAATGACTTCAAAAAGTGACTTGACTCATTTTTTGGCGGTAAAGCATAGAATTTAAAATCAAATAAGCCCGGGAAACTGACAAGACCAAGGGATTCAAAAATTTTATTTTACAGTGCCAACACTATGTTTGGTACTCCACCCTTAATAATGACTCTTGGAAGAAGTATTTTGATATTTTATGGAAAGGTACCATTGAACCAAAAATTAATACTTTAAATGGCTGGTTATTCTTGACAAACTCCCGATTAGAAAAGATACTTCCCTGAATGAGTATTGTAGCTTATGCAGACTTCCTGAGTCTGGTAGACACATTCTTTTTTATTGTATTTTTGCTAAGGAAATTTGGAATATGTTTGGTATCACCTATCCAATAAATGTGAATATCCTAGAAATTGTGACTAAGAACATTAATGGTCTTAAAAAAGATTCTAATCTCTTTTGGAATATTCTCTATTCTAATGTTCTTTGGTAGATTTGGAAATGTAGGAACGAGGAAAGGTATCAGAACAACCCCAGAGTTCTTACTGAGTCTTTTCAAAAACTCACTCATTTTAAAATTTTCTTGTAGGTCCACACTTCTATGATGATGGACAAGGACAAGCTTAAGAGGTTCCTGAAAAATGGCTATGCCACCTTCTTCATTTATGAGTTGAAGCATGGCTATGAATGGAGAATAAATATGGATGATCTTCAGATGTTCGAGAGGGCCTGGAAGAACCTTAACCAGGAGATTAAAAAGAACATCAAGTCAAAAAAGGGCCAGAACTTCATGTTGTCGCAAATCCAGGAGCGAAAAAGTATTGTGTGGATGGAGGGTTATATGGGTTGGACTGCCTGGTTGACACCCACATTGATATCTTGCACTAGTTTTCTTTTGATCTACTATCACTGAATTTGGACTTTTTTAGCTTGTACATTCCGATGTAATCTCTTTTTGTGAGGTCGGGCCTCTTCTTTTGAACTCTCCGCTGTAACTGAACTGGTGCTATCATGTTTATTGATCCCCTTATATCTAATACAAAAAAAAAAACATTAATATCCTTAATACTTATATTATAATAAATATTATATATTACAAAAAGTATATATAATAATATATACATCAAAACATTAACACCAAACTATGTTGAAAGTCATCGATATGATTATTGGTGGCAAAATGAACAACAATTGATTTTTATATAAAGAGCAAGGCAATGGTACATATTATAAAGAATAACGACGATCCTAAGAATAATAGTAATTAGCGAATTATACAAGGAAGGAAATAACAATTCTTTATATACACTGACTTACATAAGGTAAATGGGAATGTTCTCATATAATTATTAAAATCGACTATAGTCGACAACAAAGGAAACGACGATTGATATTCGTCGTGTCCAACGTATAAGGATTTAATAATATGTAGTAATACATATTTAGTAATATCTAGTAATAATAAAATATAAATAAATAATAGTATTATTAAAATTAAAATATAAATACAATATTTTAAATACATAAATATAAATATAAATAAATAATAATTAAATTATAGAATTTTATTAAATAAAAGATAATAATAAAAATAATGTAATATAATCTTAATAGAACAATATTTTATTAAAATAATAACATTATATTAATAAATAAATAATATAAATCAATATGTATTAATAAAAAATATAATAATAATACCAAACATTAATATCCTTAATACTTATATTATAATAAATATTATATATTACAAAACTTATACATAACAATATATACATCAAAACATTAACACCAAACTATGTTGAAAGTCATTGATATGATTATTGGTGGCAAAATGGACAACAATTAATTTTTATATAAAGAGCAAGGCAATGATACATATTATAAAGAATAACGGTGATCCTAAGAATAATAGTTATCATCAAATTCTACAAGGAAATAACAATTCATTGAATACAGTGACTTACATAAGGTAAATGGGAATGTTCTCATATAATTATTCAAATTGACCATAGCGGACAACAAAGGAAACGGTGATTGATGAGTCATGTCCAATGTATAAGGATTTAATAATATGTAGTAATAAAGATTTAATAATATGTAGTAATAATAAAATATAAATAAATATTATTATTATTTAAATGAAAATATAAATACAATATTTTAAATACATAAATATAAATATAAATAAATAGTAATTAAATAATATAATTTTATTAAATAAAAGATAATAATAAAAATAATTTAATAAATAAAAATAATATAATATAATCTTAATAGAATAACATTTTATAAAATAATAACATTATATTAATAAATAAATAATAAATCAATATAAATCAATATGTATTAATAAAAAATAGAATTATAATACCAAACATTAATATCCTTGATACTTATATTATAATAAATATTATATTTTACAAAAGGTATATATAATAATATATACATAAAAACATTAACACCAAACTATGTTGAAAGTCATCGATATGATTATTGGTGGCGAAATGGACAGCAATTGATTTTTATATAAAGAGCAAGGCAATGATACATATTATAAAGAATAGCGGGGATCCTAAGAATAATAGTAATCAATGAATTATACAAGGAAGGAAATAGCAATTCATTGAATACAGTGACTTACATAAGGTAAATGGGAATGTTCTCATATAATTATTCAAATTGACCGTTGTCGACAACAAAGGAAACGGTGATTGATATGAGTCATGTCCAACGTATAAGGACACCAACAAGATCCTTTACATCATTTTGTGATGATGTAAAGGATCTTCAATCAATCACCGGGTCAATGTATAAGGACATCAACAAAACGTATAAGGATATGGTCAATATAGTGTGCAATTCCTCTATCCATACTAGTAACGATCCCCGGGTGAATATGCCTACCTCCCTTGTTTTGGAAGAGAAAAATGATCTTAATAATATCCAAAGTCATATTGTCAATTTGCAAAAAAGAGTTGTTTCTCTTGAAAGTCCTACTACTACTTCGTGGCATACCAATGATCTTTTCACTAATGTCATTTTCTCCCTCTGTAAAGTGGTTGATGTGATCATGACAAAAGCTCTGTTTGGTGTTGTAATTGGTAAGAACACATTGAAGAAAGTGACAAGGAAGAGGAAAAATGACCAGACTAATGAGAAAGATCAGCATAATAATGACAGTGAAGTCTGGCATAGGCTGATGCAGAGTCTTTCTAAAGACCGGATATAATTTCTATGGCTAATGATAAGTAATGCTAGTGTTTTATGGTCCTCTATTCAAGTTTTTTGATAGTTTTAAACTTAAGTTCGTTATTTTGAACTCTACAATATATATGTTGTCTGATGAACTATGATAACATTTCAAATTTTTACTTTGGTAGTTTAAGTAGTGGTAGGAGAAACATTAACTCTTAAAGTTTTCTGATGAAGTTAAACTCAGATAGTATTATAGTTGGTATTAGTAGTGTTAGGAACTCTTTAAAGGTGATTGTTTGTGTTTTTGATTAATTTTGTGGGTGGGGGTTTCTGCTTTCTCTCAAATGTAATGAACCCGAGTAGGGATTCCAATATTGCTTTATAGTCTTTCCTCTTGTTATTATGGGATCAAGGCCCTCTCCCTAGTGACTTAATAAAAAAACATTGTGATAATATTCGGATAAGGCATACTCTACTTAATCAACTCTGACAGAACACATTGAAGTACCCTAGCTATGATTCTCATATATTCAAATATTTATTTGAGGTTGCATTGTAGCCTTATTTTCAAAGAAAGATGAATTAACTATCATACCACATCGACATGATTACCAACCTTCCATTCTCCATTGGCGAATAATTAAGAAACCTCTATCTATTATTGTATAAAAATAGTCTAATAGAACCAACCTCCACAAAAAAAAATTATGATATGTTATATCGATACAAAAAAAAATTATATTTTATAAAATTGATCCAAAAAAAATCTTATACTATTGAATCCACAATGTTTAAAACTATACTCAGTAAAAGCACAATAAGTTGTCACCCTTTTATAAAGGAAAAGGCTAACAAAATCAAAGTTGCTCAACTTCAATAGTATAAAAAAGACATTTATGTTTGGAATTTGAAGATGATGTAAACTAATTAAATGTGTTAAAATGGATGAAGTTTATGATTAATATTTTTAATAATTTTTTGAATAGGAATGATATGTTTTTTTAATTTTTAAAGATGGTTTTTTAGTTGCTGAAAAATGCTAAAAATTAAGGGTCTAGTTCCCACCAAAAACATATATGTAAATAAACATTTTTTTCCTAATTTCAAAATATGTTATAGATGACATGTATAACTAGTGCATGAAGAAATAACAATTGGTTTGTGACCTATATTTTCTCTTTTATAACAATTCAAATTCTAGCTCACCTGAAATCGACAGTTTTCATATCCCACCATAATTTTCATAACAAATATATATATATATATATATATATATATATATTCTTGAAGAGGACTCTCTCCTGTAGTGCACCATATGTTTTTCAATTTTATTTAATATGATTTACTATTTTTTTCTTTCTCGGAATCAACATATCCTTGACTGTTAAAATACTTACTTGCAATATTTTTTAATTACAATAGACTATGTCTAATTAAAACACTATAAAATCTATATGAGGATATTCTTGACTCTAATCTCTACAAAAGGCTATTTTTGTATTAAAAAAAATTATCATTAAAAATATTAGGAGTTATTGAAATGTCAGTTTTCTGAAATGGTTTTATTTTTATGGTCATTGGACCCAAAGTGGTATAAAACATGCATTTAATAGCCATTTCCAATTGGAAAAGTTAAAGCACTTATCTAACTTAGCTAGAATGAATCTAGCTAGACCATATATTTGACCAAAATTAATTTTTAGTTAGAAATACTAAAATTCAACTGTGTTGATAAGTTAACCTAAAAGGTGACACCTGATTGTGCTTTTACCCTACTATGCTCTAATATATTAAAGGGATCGATAGAGTTGTGATAAATTGTCTAACTTACTGCTTTAGGATATGTAGTTGTTCCAAATACAACAAGGGCTAGTGCTAGTATGAAGGTAAGGATGAATTCCATCAGTAGTGATGCAAAAGGATGTCCTATTGGAACATTCATAGAAACATTAATGGATGTGTTTGTAATAATTATACCCAGTGCAACCGTAGCCACTGTGGTACCCACAGCATGAGATATAATATAAATGGGCAAATGAGAATATCAAAAACATACAAAAGAAATTATCAAATTAAAAAAGAAGAGAAAAACACATATGTAAGCATTGTTTCATCCAATCCTATATGTTATATTTTGAATCTTTTATGCATTTAGCATGTTGGATTAACTTGCCTCCTTAACATAAAATTTTCCCATAGCTGAGAAAGCAAAACTAGCTATAGGATTTATGTGGGCACTAAAGATATGTCCAAAAGAGTATATTATCATAATTAAAACTAGTCCAAAAACAACTGAAACCCCAGTGTAGGTTGAGACATTATCTCTGGCCTCCACACCCGACAAATACTAAGATAAATGTTGCCAGCAACTCTGCTACAGCCTGCATGACTTCATTAGATAATATTGAGAAACAAAACAAATACATACTTGTTTTCCATCTATATTTTCTTTAGTTTTACCTTTTTGTAGATTGTAGCCTCTCTAAAAATATTCTTTATTTCAGTAGTTTTAAGATCTTCCATGTTTGGCTTATTGGTGTGAGGAGAAACATGCTGCTCCTCAAGTTAGTATGAGAAGGAGGGTGTCATGTTTTTCTTTTCCATGGTGAAATTCCTTCAAACTCCTTACTAGGATGTCATAACCCCAATTGTAATAGTTATTATATTTATTATTTTAATATATTTGATATCAAAATAGCGAACTATGTTTTTATTTTTAAATGTAAAAGTAAATACTTCATTGGAATAATAAATATTCATAAAAGAATCAGTTGTTTTTGGAGTCCAAAATGAAGGCTATTATTGCTTCCACTACTTCCTCCATCGGTGTTAGCTAATTTAAACGATTACCAATCTTTAAGTCTCGAAGCCTAATCATATTAAAAAAACAAAAATGACCACTCTTATTCCTTTCCTTGCATGCATATTGGTCACTTTTAATATCATTATTGTGCTCATTAATTGGAGGAGAGATGGATCTAGGGGACAGAGGAAAATAATGGGGGAATTTTAGTGGATTTGGGGGAAATTTTGGGCTTAGCCATGAATGCTCAGAGATAATTACATTGATGGTTGAATTTGATTTGCAAAAAATGGAGTATAGATTGTGCTTTTTGTCCATCTTCTTTTGGGGGATTATTGTTTTCTTCTTTTGAGTTATGAAATAGAGTCTTTATAATTGTTTCATTATCAACACTCAATAATGCTAACTTTTTTCTTCATTGTTGGCTCTTTGACGATATATATTTGCATTGATTATTTTAGTTGTAGTTTCTAGTTTTTTTAGATATACCATTAAACTAAGCTATAACTGTGCATTTTGTTCCTTTCATATGTATTCTTTCTACTATTACCTCTTGGTTAACATATTGAGCAAACAGTTGGTAGGAGTCAATTTACACATTAATCTATCATTGTTGATTGTCTACATTTTGGGTATCTAGGTTTGCAACTAGGATCTATGATTCAACCCTATTACATATTTTTGTATAAATGATTCAATGTGTCGCAAGCATACCACCCATGCATTTATAAATTGGAAACCATGTATTTATCTATTTTGTGTTGGGTATCTGTTACCACTCATTCTTTCTCATTGTCTATTAATCTTTCATTCGCAAGAATCCCCCTTAATCTTTTTCTTCTTCAGTGCCAAGGCCTATTGTTACCATAGTCATTCCCACCTTTTACATTTCCTTCCTGTCGATTGAACTTGAACCTTGAACTTTCTTAGTTCAAGGTTCAAGGTTCATTATCACTGTTAGTAATAATTGAGAGGGGGGGAGGTGAATCAGTGGCCTCAAAAATATTCCAATAATCAACCTTCAAAACTTAGTACCACAATATTTTATCTCTAGTTATCTTTAGTCCTTTAAGATGAATGCCTCCAAATACTTATATCAATTTACTACTGATCGAAATGCTTTGTAAAACATTCTACTATGTGTTTACCAAAAATTAGTCTATTAATTTACCGATAGACAATAAATTATCTAGATTATACCAATAAATCTAATCAAGTTATGTGAAATGCAAAATACTAAAGTAATGAATCATAGACACATTGACACATGGATTTTTAACGTGGAAACCCTGTTAAGGGAAAAACCCACTTGGGACCGCTAACCCAAAATTTTCACTCTTTTAAAGTGAGCTCGGTGAAGATCCAATCCTATTAGGTGTGACCTTGTTAGAGGATTTAAAAGTTTAGTCTGTCACTTAGATATCTGGCATCTCATGCTATCTTCATGATCAAAATTTTTGATACTCCATTGGATGTATCTCAATATAGAAAGGATCTTTAAATCCCGCTTGGTTAAGAGACTTTCTGAATCAATGGTTAAACTGAAACAGTATGATCTGTTCACATATACAACTTATACTTGCAGATTTTCAGATCTATTGTAATCTCACAAACTATTCTGATCAATATAACTTTGTTATACCTTTGCTCCGCTTTGAGTCTACTCGGTGATGTTGTGTTATGTTGCTTGGTGTCCGCAGAAAACTTTAGCTCTTTCCTTAGCTTGATTGATCAGCATCGAATGAAGTTGCTCTTCATCAATTTCTCTTTAGCATCCTCTTTTTGATTCTCTCCCCACACACAATTTGAAATGAATTGAGTTGTCTCTTTATAAACATGATATCACCATTGTTAGGTTCTTTATTTTATTGAACTTGGCATGATCCACAATTCTTGCCAATTAGATTTAAAGCAAAACTCATGTTTTATCTTGCTGAGATCTTCTTGCCAACTGGATAAATTAGTTTTAAATCATTCACTTAACTCTAGCTTATCTTGTCGATGAAAAAAATGATAACAACCAGTTAAGTCTATATTTAGCTCTACCAGCTAGATATTTTTTCATTTGTGAACTCCAATTAATTTCGGTTTAAACTCTCTGATAGTGTTGGTCAACACTCTAGTTCTCCTCAGGCTTCTCCATCAGTTTACACTATGTTTCTGGTCGTCGGGTGGTGGTACCCTAAATTTTGATAATTTAGAAGTCACAATCCATTATCAAGAATCATGTTTATCCATACTAAAAAAGGTCAAAGGAAGGAAGCTTTATGACACAAATAAATAGAACTAACTAATCGAAGCCTTCAAAAAATGCTGGAATTTAGACCTGCTACAAAGATGATTTCGACATAGGATAAAGATGGTCTAATTTTAAAAATCTAAAAATGACCCAGTTCAGAAAATCAAATTTCCTATCTCTAGAAGAAATATTAGCTTTTCACAAGGTGTTTTAGATTTTTGACCAAATCCAAATCTGAAAGTTAGGTAGTTATTTTTTAGTTACTTTATTGTTTTTTCAAAATAATTTGTAATGAGAGTTGTGTCTTTTCACCCTAAAGAGGTGTGAAAGCCACTCAAACACATATATATATACATAATGTACAATGTAAAGAGAAGACAATACAACAACAATACAATTTTGATAGATGGATTAGATGGATCAACAACTGCAAATGTGAACTATATTATACTATTTTCATAATCAATAAAGATAAGTCCCTTTTCTTCATGTATGCAATTGTTTCATTATAATTTTACAATTAGTCCCTCAGATAAACCAATAGAACTTCTTCAAAGTGACAGTTTGATGTGCATGCTTCCTGATTTTCTTCATAGTCTATATTTTCAATCGGTTTTCTCATTTTGCATGGTTAAATTATGTTGATTGAGGCCTCAGTCAATTGGTCTATCATCTGAGAAGTATTACCCTTTTGATATATCTCTGAATTTGTTTTAGGTTTCATGTACATTCCATAACACCTTTGAAGTGATAATTTTTCTTGTAAAACTGTCTCTAAGGTTGAACATAAGATTGGAATGATAGTGACTCTATTGCCCATGGTTGATTAAGGCACTGGTCTTTATTGCTTATTTGGATTATAGTTATTTAGTTCAGTGTTTATAGTTTTGTGATATCTTATCTATATGTTCATTTCAAATTACATACACATTTACCAAACATTCTTTCAATTACTTAAAGTATTTCAATTTACAGTTCATGATATATTGCTTTTAGTTAGATTTCTTTCTAGTGCCTTGCCATACTTGAGAGAGAAGGTTGAAGTGTTACTTATCTGCTATCAAAGCCTTGTAACTTGAAGAATAAGTCAAGGTATAGGCCTACCAGCCTTGGTTTTGCAGAGCCAAAATTGTAGAAGTTCCAACCTTGCCTTGGTTGTGACTTATTAGTTGGCCAAATCACTTGGGTTTCTCATCATTAGATAGGTAAAGTCCATAGGAAATCCAATCTGTTGATTTGAGCACCAACAGATTGGCGACTCTACTGGGGAAGTTGTTCAAAAGAACATTTTTGTATTTTACCTAGAAACTCTGGTGATATATTTAAGACTCTACTAGGAGAAAAGAACTTAGAAGACAGTAAGTATTTTCCTTCTGATAAGAAGGTGGCAACTCTATTGAACAAAACATTTTAGTCAGTGACTCTACTAAGGGAGAAGACTCAGAAGGAGATGGTGGATTATTTTTTCAAATGTATCCATCATTTCAAAGAAAGCCTTTTATTCTAGATGGTATTAGGCCATTGGATCTTAAGAGATTTCAATGCATCCCAAATAAGTTATCCCCTAAAACTTCACAACTTCTACCAAAGTTCCATGGATAATGGGATGAATCAACACTACAACACTTGGATGCATTTTATACATTCATAGAAGATTATGAGGTTTCTACAGAGGATCAGGTGATGAAGCTATTTTTCAGGACTGTAAAAGATAATGCCAGACAAGTATACAAATCACTACCCACACAATGTATCTCATCATGGAGATAGTTTGAGCAGTGGTTTCTTGATACATTTCATGATACCAGTGGTGAAGAAGAAAACATGTGTTATGAACAAGAAGGAGAGCCAAATTATATTTTGGAGGAAGAATCTTACATGTCCCCTTTGGATACATTCTTCAGTTTGGAAAGATATAAAGGTGAACCTGCAATATATTTGTTCATGAGAATGATAAAGATCTATCAGGAAATACCTTCAGATATCAAGCCTCTGGGAAGGGAATTAATGGATAAACTTTGTGAGTTAGGAATATACCATGATTCTCAACTATTGGTTTTTCTTGAGAAAATATGTGAAGTATTGAGGGAAGAAAATAATGATGACATAGAGGAAGAAAATTTGGATCAAATTGAAGAAGAATCTATATGCAATGAGATTTGCATGGAAACAAGTATCAATGACCATAATCATAAGGAAGAAGATATTCTCAATATAGAAGAAATATCATATTTACTAGACATGGAATATCAAAAACATGTTGAGAAGAGTGATCAATTTTTTTTCTCAATGCACCATGATAAGAAAGTTGATGGATCAGTTCATACTCAGGGGGTACTAGATGAAGAAGATGATAAATTTCAAGAATCAAATAACGGAGATGAAATAGAACCGCATACAACATATGAACACAAAGAAGTTTTAGATGAAATCTCTCATGGAGATATGCCCATGTTCTCTATATCCTTAAATCCATTATTTGAAGAATATTTTATATGCAATCAAGTCCATCAACATCATGATAAAGATAGTGAACCTGGTGATCATTTTGAAGATGATGAAACTCAAAATATGTATGGGGAAGTGTATTCAGAAAGTGAGACATGCATTATTTCATCCTATGAGTAGAAGTTGTATCAAACATGTGAAGATGAGATGGAATCAAATAGACATAATGAGGAGAATGCATTGAAGATTAGTTTTGAAAATTATTCGAGTATCCTATCTGATCAAATTCTTGATAATAAGGAAGTTCCTGAATGTGAGTTATCTCCAAATCCTTTCTGTGAAAAGAAATAACATCTTGAGTATAGGGAAGATTGTGTACGTAAAGGCATCCAAGCAAAAGAGCTTAATCTAGTGACTTGTTGGGTTGATCAAATGCATGGGGATCTTCTATTTAGAAAGGACTACAGTGCACCCGCTGACTTTTCTAAAGGTAAACAAAAGTCAAAGTGTGTTAATAAAGAAATGAATGTTGTCCATGAGAGTGGCGACATCATATTCGAGAGATCCAAAGTATTACATGATCAAAATTATGTGTTCGATAGAGGAAAGAAGCAGTGTTCATTTTTTGGGGGGCTTGGGGCCACCCAATTCAATGTTCCTATGAAAGTTCTTCATGAGCCTATTGGTATAAAGATAAATCTTATAGATGAAAACCAAATCACTTTGCATCATATTAAGTGTGGATACTTGGTCTATTTTTCCAGAGATAGTTGGAATCTCGCTATGCTCATAGGGAGCATACGTCCCCAGAAAGAGCCACTGGTGGTACCCTAAATTTTGATAATTTAGAAGTCCCAATCCATTATCAAGAAGCATGTTTCTCCATACTAAAAAAGGTCAAAGGAAGGAAGCTTTATGACACAAATAAATAGAACTAACTAATCGAAGCCTTAAAAAAATGTTGGAATTTAGACCTGCTACAAAGATGATTTTGACAGAGGATAAAGATGGTCGAATTTTAAAATTCTAAAAATGTCTTAGTTCAGAAAATCAAATTTCCTATCTCCAACAGAAATATTAGCTTTTCACAAGGTGTTTTGGATTTTTGACCAAAGCCAAATTTGAAAGTTAGGTAGTTATTTTTTAGTTAGTTTATTATTTTTTCAAAATAATTTGTAATGAGAGTTGTGTCTTTTCACCCTAAATAGGTGTGAAATCCACTCAAACACATATATATAGATAATGTAAAATATAAAGAGAAGACAATACAACAATAATACAATTTTGATAGATGGATTAGATGGATCAACAACTGCAAATGTGAACTATATTATACTATTTTCATAATCAATAAAGATAAGTCCCTTTTCTTCATGTATGTAATTGTTTCATTATAATTTTACAATTAGTCCCTCAGATAAACCAATAGAACTTCTTCAAAGTGACAGTTTGATGTGCATGCTTCCTGATTTTCTTCATAGTCTATATTTTCAATCAGTTTTCTCATTTTTCATGGTTAAATTATGTTGATTGAGGCCTCAGTCAATTGGTCTATCATCTGAGAAGTATTACCCTTTTGATATATCTCTAAATTTTTGTTAGGTTGCATGTACATTCCATAACACCTTTGAAGTGATAAGTTTTCTTGTAAAATTATCTCTGAGGTTGAACATAAGATTGGAATGATAGTGACTCTATTTCCCATGGTTGATTAAGGCACTGTTCTTTATTGCTTATTTGGATTACAGTTATTTAGTTCATTGTTTATAGTTTTGTGATATCTTATCTATCTGTTCATTTCAAATTACATACACATTTACCAAACATTCTTTCAATTACTTAAAGTATTTCAATTTACAGTTCATGATATATTGCTTTCAGTTAGATTTATTTCTAGTGCCTTGCCATACTTGAGAGAGAAGGTTGAAGTGTTACTTATCTGCTATAAAATCCTTCTAACTTGAAGAATAAGTCAAGGTATAGGCCTACCAGCCTTGGTTTTGCAAAGCCAAAATTGCAAAAGTTCCAACCGTGCCTTGGTTGTGACTTGTTAGTTGGCTAAATCACTTGGGTTTCTCAGCATTGGATAGGAAAATTTCATAGGAAATCCAATTTGTTGATTTGAGCATCAACATCGAGTATGCTTGATTCTGCCCGTTGGTAATGCTCGTCGATTTCCTTGCTCGAGCATCACTATGACTTGACTGTCGTTGATCTCTATCCTTTGGGTTCCACTAACCGTCAGTGTTTGGAGTCACATCATGAATACTTGTCTTTTATGAATTACATAAAGCATAATCTTTATCTCTCTAATTCTTTGAAGTCTTTGACACTTTGTATATAACCGATTAAATTATATCAAGTTGACATCAATGACAATACAATCCATTAACTGATTTAATGTCTTGCATTATCCTTCTAGATTTTGGTGATCAAATTAACATCTTCAAATATTCAATTAGTTACATGTCATCAATCTCTCCCTTTGGAATTGATGGCAACATACTACATTATCATACTATACTATCACTAATACAATATGAAATATACAGTTTCATCAAGATTTCCTAATGTAACTGTTTCAAATGTCTGGCTCTCAATAAGCTCAAAAATAGCTTAGATTTATTTCTTGCAGAGTGGTTGTCTTAAATATTTAATACCTTCTCTAGATAGAAGTATCATATGATATCTTTGTTCTGACATGTGCTCTGCCTTGACTGTTCCTCTTCTTGATAATCTCTTTTTCCTTTGACAACATTCTTTCTCTTTGTCTGAACTCTCTCCCTTTGTTACTTATCTTCCTTAGATGGATATTTCATGTGTAATCAATTTCTCTCCCTTAAAATGTTGATTAAATTTTCATTCTGATTCTCAAGAACTTCTCTTCATGGATAATGATATGATCTCTCCTTTTATCATATCTATCCTTTATGTGACATGGAGATCATCTCTCCTTGATGATAATTCTCCCTTTTGTATGATAATGAGATATTTCTCTCCCTTTGACAACAATGCCAAACAAAAATACTTCTCCTTGATTTATTATTTATATCATGTTCCATCCCTTTGCATAATATATTCCTTGAATTTTCTTATCCATCAGCATTACAATGTCCTGATTTTTGGTGTAGATTTATACCTTGATGTGTACAAATGTATCTGTTGTTGTCCTTCTCATTCTTTGTATCAACATGACCGATATTCAGATTTGGTATAGGCTGATGTAACCTCTTAGTCAGTTTACTGACTGATAAACAAGGGTTGGACCCCTAGTCTCTGTCTCAGGTACTCAAGAGTATCCTTCGGTAATGGCTTGGTGAATATGTCAGCTAATTGTTCCTTTGATTGAACATATTCAAGTGTAACTTCCTTTTCTTGTACCTATTCTCTTAGATAGTGATACTTGATAGCAATATGTTTAGTCTTAGCATGCATGAATAGATTCTTAGAAATGTTTATTGCACTGGTATTATCACAGTAGATCATTACTGGTTCAAGAATCTTCATATTCATACCTTCCAACAATTTTTTGATCCATGCAATATTTAAGCAATTTGCAGCAGCAGCCACATACTCTGCTTCTACAGTAGACTGAGAGATATATCCTTGCTTCTTTCTTATCCATGTGACAAGTTTGTCACCCATGAAGAATGCTCCTCCAGTTGTTCTCTTTCGATCATCAATGTTTCCAGCCCAATCAACATCTATATAGACTTCTAGCTCAAATTTTCCTTCTTTTTTGTACCATAATCCATAGTCCTCAATGTTCTTTAGATATCTTAGAATTCTTTTCACAACAGTCATATGTGATTCTTTGGGATTAGCAGAGAATATTGCAACTATCCCCAATGCATGTGTTATATCTGGTTTAGTATGAAAAACATACATCAGTTTTCCAATCATTGATCTATATAAGGTTTGGTTTACCTCATTTTTCTTGTCTTCTTTTGTCATCTTGCATCCAGTGGCCATCAGTGTTCCAACTGGTTTGGAATCTTCCATCTTGAATATCTTCAACACTTCCTTAATGTATTTTGATTGAGTGATGTAAATGTCTGCATCTTGTTGAAGAATCTGTAGACCAAGAAAGAATTTGATCTCCCCAAACATAGACATTTAAAATTCCTTGCTCACTTCATTAGCAAAGGATTTGCATAATAATTAATTTCCTCCAAAAATGATATCATCAACAAAAATTTCAGCAATCAAAATATTACCATTGGTATCTTCTTTTAAGTATAGATTATTATTTTCACTTGTTCTAAAAAAAATTTCGCTAATGAGATATGAGTGAAGTCTTTCATACCAGGCTCTAGGTGCTTATTTCAATCCATACAAGGCTTTATGTAGTCTACATAGCATGTTTCTCTTGTCTAGATTAACAAACCCTTCTGGTTGTTCAATGTATACCTCTTCTTCAAGTATTCCTTTTAGGAATGTAGATTTGACATCCATCTGGTATACTTTGAATCCTTTAAATGTAGCATAAGCAAGTAAGATTCTAACTCCTTCTAGTTTAGCAACAGGTGCAAAGGTTTCATCATAATCAATACCTTCTTCTTGTGCATATCCCTTGCATACTAATCTTGCTTTGTTTCTAGTGACTTCTCCATTCTCATTCAACTTGTTTCTGAATATCCATTTGGTACTGATGACATTCTTGTCATCTATTCTCGGTACTAGTGTCCATGTATTATTCTTCTCAATTTTTTCTATTTCTTCATTCATATCACTGACCCAATCTTCATTCTCAAGTGCATTGTAAACAGATTTAGGCTCAAAATCACAAAGCAAACATCTTGTGTTTAGTGACTTACTTCTTGTTCTTGTTCCAGCCTTATTGTCTCCTATGATTTGATCTTGTGGATGATTTTTTCTAACATAATTGGCAAGTTTCAGTTCAACTCTGTATTCATCATTTTGATTATCTTCTTCACCTTCATTTTCATCTCCATTGTTCAGAACATCATTTTGAGGATTATCCTGATCATCAATAATTGTAGCCTGATGCTTAGGTGCAATGTTCTGATGCTCGGGAGTGACACACTGTTGCACAAGTAGAGTGTCAGGTTATGTATAAACAAACTTGTTGTAGTCCTCTGGTTTCTTTTTGCTTTCCTTATCATTCTTTTCTCCAAATTCATCTATTTTCACATTTTCACTTTCAATGATTTTGTTAGATGACTTGTTTAGACATTTATAAGCCTTTCTTTTGGTTGAATACCCTAGAAAGATACTTTCTTCACTTTTGCAGTCAAGTTTTCCATTTCTATCATCCTTCAAAATATAACATTGACTACCAAAGATCCTGAAGTAACTTACATTGGGTGTATGACCATACCAAAGCTCATACGGTGTATTCTTTGTGTCCTTCTTCAATTGTACTTTGTTTAAGGTGTAGACGGCAGTACTGACAGCTTCTCTCCACAAAGTTTGAGTGATGCTTTTCTCAATCATCAACGTTCTTGCGTAATCAACAATTGATCTGTTTCTCCTCTCAACAATTCCATTTTGTTGTGGTGTCCTTGGTGCAGAAACTTGTCTTTTAATTCCATGCTCATTGCAATAGTTATAGTGAATTCATCTAAAATAAATTACCCTCCTTTATCTAACCTTAAGCATTTTAGTTTCTTTTCACTTTGTTTTTATACCATTACTTTGTACCATTTAAACATCTTAAATGCTTCTGATTTATCTTTCAAAAACATGACTGTCATCATTTTAGAAAAATCATCAACAAAGAGAATAAAATACCTATCTCCATAGTATCTCTTTGTCCTCATCAGTCCACATAGATCTTTATGGACTAATTCTAGAATTGCAGTAGATGTATGGGTTTTACGCTTGAAACTAGACTCAGTCATCTTACCTTTTTGACAATTCTTGCACATGATATGTTCTGGCTTAGTCATCATCGGTAAGCCTCTAACATTCCTTTTGTTTCTTATCTTTATCATGTTGTCAAAGTTCACATGACACAATATTTTGTGCCACAACCATATGTCTTCGTTTGTAGCCATCAAACAAGTGGTGTTAATGTCATCAAGATAGAAAAGGTTACCTTTTGTTTGCTCACCGATACTAATCAATCTTCATGATTCATTGAAGACCTTTGCCTTCTTATTTTCAAATTCTACTCTATGACCTGAATTGTTCAACTGAGACACACTTAACAAATTATAATTTAGTCCTTTAACCCAGTAAGCATTTTCACATTTTATCAGGTTATTCAACATTATGGTTCCTTTACCTTCAACTGGACAAGGTGTATCATTACCCATTCTTACTGAACCACCATTATAGTATTCAAAAGTTTCAAACCTTTGTTTATCACCAATCATATGGTGAGAGTAGCCACTATCTATGATCTAGATATCATTTTTACTAACTTTATATATGAGTGCAATTTCTACATACCTTTCTTCATCTTCATCTGAATCATCCTTTATGGCTACAAATACCATCTCGATGTCTTCTTCTGATTCAATGTCAGTGTCATCAGCTCTGCTCTTAGCTAGGTAACATGCTTTCTTCCCTTTGTCCTTGTATTCTTGGGTATCTCTCTTATCAGATTGTCAGTTGCTTCGGTAATCCCTATTTTCACCTCTATAAAACTTCTTCTCATACGATCTGTCATTTCCTTTGTCATATTTTCTTTGGTTTGGACATCTTGCAACAAAGTGTCCAACCTTTTTACAATTGAAACATACAAGTGGTAATTTACCTTTGTACTTACTTTTGCCTCTCTGCAATCTTCTTGCCATTAGTGCTTCTATCTTATCAAGTCTTTGTTCTTCATTATCACTTTCACTATCATTTCTAATAGCATGTCTATGACTTGAATTACTTATCTTTAAAGAATATTTGAATGCAGATTCCATAGATGGTAGGACACTATTATCAAAATTGTTCATTTTAAATGAAATTAGTCTACCAATCAGACTATCTAGAGTAATAGTATTGTTTGCAACTGCTCTCATTTCTTGAATAGTAGAAACTTTAATAGCATATACAGGCAATAAGGTTCTTAAGATTTTACTTACCACTGTCTCCTCTTCAAGTATTTATTTTGGCCAATTTATGGACCGACATGTTCTAACCCTAAAGCAGCATAAATTTTCATTTTGAGTCTTATTTTGGCCAATTTCTTAACCGACATGTTCAGAAAGGTAAATCACTATCTTGATCAGTCACCATAATATAACAATCTCCCACTTGGGGACTGATTAGACTCCACATAAACCAACAATTCTCCCACTTGGAGACTAATCTTGTAGCTAAACCACTACCCTGTGAAGCTCCCACTAGATCTAGGAAGGTTGGATCCAGTGGGAGCTTCACAAGGTAGCGGTTTAGCTACAAGATCAGTCTCCAAGTGGGAGAATTGTTGGTTTATGTGGAGTCTGATCAGTCCCCAAGTGGGAGATTATTATATTATGGTGATTGATCAGGATAGTGATTTACCTTTATGAATTTTTTTTTTGAGTCTTATTTCGGCCAATTTCTTGACCGACATGTTCTAACCCTAAAGCGGCATAAATTTTGTATAAATTGGCTTAGGGTTAGGGTTTCACCATTATGTTGTATGTTTTATAATGGTATTGAGCTGTGATGGATCTGCACATTGCGATCTAATTGTAATAACTGGATAAGAATAATATTGGACTTTGTTGTTTGGTGGACGTAGCCCAGGGATTGGGTGAACCACGTTAAATCTTTGTGTCTTGTGTTCTCTTCTGGTTTGGTTTATTATTATCTATTATAGATTATATTTCTACATGTAATTGCTATTTCTGCCTTGTTAATCCTAACAAGTGGTATCAGAGCTATGATTGTTTTTAGTTATCCTCTACAGGAAGGTCTCACGATTGAGTGGGAGTCTCATGGTCAAGTGGGAGTTATGGTAGACAAGGGTAGGCTGAAGGTTGAAAAGTTTAATGGGCAGAACTTTCAGTTATGGAAAATGCAGATGGAGGACTACCTCTATCAGAAGGATTTATGGCGACCTTTGGAAGGAGTGTCCAAGAAAGATCCAGCTATATCTCAAGAGGATTGTAATGTCCCCGTTTTGGAGGTAATTTGATTTAATTAATTTAATTAATTAAGTTGTCCAAAATAATGAATATTTTATGAGGATGACTAATTAATTATTTTAATTAAATAAATAAGTGGTATTA
>MU224719.1:1677096-1689008 GCA_018584345.1 Thuja plicata
TAAGTTGCAGAATGGGAATCATTGGCTACTACAAGAGGTAAGACATGTTCCAAGGCTGAGTAGAAATTTAATTTCAGCAGGGAAACTAGGTGATGAGGGTTGCACAGTTACTTTTAATGATAAAAATCAGAAGGTCTTAAAAGGTTCCTTAGTAGTAGAAAAATGTGTGAAAGTAGGCACCTTATATCTTTGTACAGGCAAATATCTTTGTACAGGCAATACTGTTCCTTCTACTTTAATTGTTACAGAGAAAAATGATTGTTCAGGAATAGTTGTTGTAGTTGAGCAGGTTGAACATGAAATAGTTGTTGTGGATACAAAAAAAACACTATGGAACAACAGAATCGGGCACATGAGTGAGAAAGGTATGAAATTACTTCACTCAAAGAAAGTTTTACAAGGTCTGAAATGTGTAAATTTAGATTTCTGTGAAAGTTGTGTGTATGGGAAACAAAAGAGAGTTAGTTTCTTGAAGAGTGGGAAGGAAAAGAAAGATGATAAATTAGAGCTTATGCATACAGATGTATGGGGGATAGCTCATGTATCTTCCCTTGGTGGCTCTCAGTATTATGTTACTTTCATTGATGATGCAACTAGGAAAGTATGGATTTATTTCCTTAGGTAGAAATCTGATGTGTTTGAAACTTTTAAGAAATGGAAAAGCTTGGTTGAAAATGATACTGGTAAAAGATTAAAATGTCTTAGATCTGATAACAGTGGTGAGTATTGCAACAAATAATTTGAAGATTATTGTTCCTCTAATGGTATCCGTAGGCAGAAAATGGTTCCAAGGACTCCACAAGAAAATGGAGTGGCTGAACACATGAATAGGACAATAATGGAGCGTGCAAGGACTATGAGATTGCATGTTGGGCTCCCCTTAAACATGTGTGTAGAGGCTGTAAATACTTCTATTTATTTAATCAACAGAGGTCCCTCTACTCCTTTGGGTTGTGGTATTCTAGATGAAGCATGGACTGGTAAGAAGGTAAGTTATTCTTTTCTCAGAACCTCTGGTTGTGAAGCATTTGCACATATAGATTTTGAAAATAGAACCAAGCTGGAAGAAAAATCAAATAAATGTGTATTTTTTGGATATGGCATTGATGAATTTGGCTATAGAATTTTCAATTTTTAAAACCGTAAAATTGTAAGAAGCAGGGATGTCATATTCAATGAGAAAGTGTTGTACAAAGATATGTTGCGACAACATGAGAAGAAAGACACTGATTATGTAGAGTTGGATGATAATCCAAAAGATAATGCTCCAGTAATTCCTTATGCTCCGCAACAATAGCAACAACAAATACCACACACCCCAATGAATGTTAGACTGTCAACAAGGCTAAGTAGACCTCCAGATAGATTTTCACCTTCTTTGTATTCTATTTTATTAACTAATAGTGGTGAACCTGATTGTTATAATGAAGCTATGCAGGTGGATACAAAGCTTCAATGGGAGTCTGCAATGATAGATGAAATTGACTCCTCGCTGAAAAATTGGACTTGGGATTTATGTAAGTTACCTGCAGGTAAACGGGCTTTGTAGAATAAATGGGTTTATAGGTTGAAAGAAGAAGATGAAGGTAAGAAAAGACTTAAAGCCAGATTAGTCGTAAAAGAATTTGCACAAAAACATGGTATTGATTTTGATGAGATATTTTCTCTAGTTGTTAAAATGACTTCTATTTGTACTGTTTTAAGTATTGTGGCTACTGAAGATTTGCATTTAGAGAAGCTTGATGTTAAATCAACTTTTATTCATGGTGATTTGAATGAAGAATTATATATGGTACAACCACAGGGATTTGAGGTCAAGGGTAAGGAGATTTTAGTGTGCAAATTGCAAAAAAAATTATATGGCTTGAAGCAAGCACCTCAACAATGGTATATTAAGTTTGATACTTTTATGAATGAGAATGGATACACTCGATGTAGTTCTGACCATTGTGTTTATTTCAAGAGGTTAAATGAGGATAGCTACATTATTTTATGTTTATATGTTGATGATATGCTTATAGCTGGGTCTAACATGGATCATATTAAGGGGTTGAAACAACAGTTAGCAAAATCTTTTGCTATGAAGGATTTGGGGGCAACAAAACAAATCCTTGGCATGAAAATTTGTAGAGATAGGAAGAACAAAAAATTAACTCTATCTCAGGCTGATTATGTTGAAAAGGTGTTGCAAAGATTCTCCATGAAGGATGCCAAAGCTATCACTACACCTTTTCCTGGTCATTTGAAATTGACTAAGGAGATGTGTCCAATGACACCAGAAGAATAGGCTAAAATGGCCAAGATACCTTATGCTTCAGCTGTAGGGAGCTTAATGTATGCTATGGTATGTATTAGGCCATACATTGCACTTGCAGTGGGAGTCGTTAGTAGGTATATAAGTCACCCTGGGATTGACCATTGGAATGCAATCAATTGGATTCTCAGATATTTGAGAGGTACATCTAATAAGTGTTTACACTTTTGGGGCTCTACTACTACTGTTCATGGCTATGTTGAATCAGATTTGGTAGGAGATATAGATACCAAGTGGAGTACTATAGGCTATGTATTTACTATTGGTGGGACAACAGTGCGTTGGATTTCTTGGTTACAAAAGGTGAATGCTTTATCCACTACAGAGGCAAAGTATGTTGCTGCTACTGAGGCAACCAAGGAGATGATATGGATTCAATTCTTCATGGAAAAATTGGTACATCCATAGGCAGATAACTATCTGTATTCAAACAGTCAGAGTGCCATTCATCTTGTGAAGAATTCTGCTTTGCACTCAAAGACAAAGCACATACAGTTGTGATATCATTTCAATCGGTCAGTTTTGGATGATGGGAAGTTAAAGATGGAAAAGATTCATACAGATGTTAATCCAGCAAATATGTTTACAAAGGTTGTAACGAGGGAGAAGCTAAATTCTTGTTCAATTTTGGTTGGCCTTCTGGATTGAATAGACTAATAGAACAATAAAGTCCAGGAAGGTTGGATCCAGTGGGAGCTTCACAGGGTACTGGTTTAGCTACAAGATCAGTCTCCAAGTGGGAGAATTTTTGGTTTATGTGGAGTCTGATTAGTCCCCAAGTGGGAGATTGTTATATTATGGTGACTGATCAGGATAGTGATTTACCTTTCTGAATTTATTTATTTTATTCTTATTTTTGCCAATTTCTTGACCGACATGTTCTAACCCTAAAGTGGCATAAATTTTATATAAATTGTCTTATGGTTAGGGTTTCACCATTATGTTGTATGTTTTACGGTGGTATTGAGTTGTGAGGGATATGCACATTGCAATCTAATTGTAATCACTGGATAAGAATAATATTGGACTTTGTTGTTTGGTGGACGCAACACAGGGATTGGGTGAACCATGTTAAATCTTTGTGTCTTGTGTTCTCTTCTAGTTTGGTTTATTATTCTCTGTTATAGATTATATTTCTACATGTAATTGTTATTTATGCCTTGTTAATCCTAACAATTTTTAATGTGGAAACCTTGTTAAGGGAAAAACCACTTGAGACCGGTAACCCAAATTTTTCACTCTTCTGAAGTGAGCTCGGTGAAGAGCCAACCCTGTTAAAGGTTACAAACACACTGTTAGGTGTGACCTTGTTAGAGGATTTAAAATTTTAGTCTATCACTTAGATATCTGGCATCTCATGCTACCATCTTTGATCAAACACTCACTTGGCCTGTCAATTGGTTTTTGGCATCTCATTCTATCTTCATGATAAAACTTTTTGATACTCCATTGGATGTATCTCAATATAGAAAGGATCTTTAAATACCGCTCGGTTAAGAGACTTTCTGAATCAATGGTTAAACTGAAATAGTATGATCTATTCACATATACAACTTATACTTGTAGATTTTCAGATCTATTGTAATCTCACAAACTATTCTGATCAATATAACTCTATTATACCTTTGCTCCACTTTTATTCTTCTCGGTGATGTTATGCTTTGTTTCTCGGTGTCCGTAGAAAACTTAAGCTCTTTCCTTAGCTTGATTGATCATCACTAAATGAAGTTACTCTTCATCTGTTTCTCTTTAGCATCCTCTTTTTGATTCTCTCCACACACACAATTCGAAATGAATTGAGTTGTCTCTTTATAGACATGATATCACCGTTGTTAGGTTCTTGAACTTGGTTTGATCCACAATTCTTGCCAATTAGATTTAAATAAAAACTCATGTTTTTATCTTGCTGAGATCTTCTTGCCAACTGGACAAATCAACTTTAAATCATTCACTTAACTCTGGCTTACCTTGTCGATGAAAACAATGATAACAACCAGTTAAGTCTATATTTAGCTCTACCAGCTAGATATTTTATCATTTGTGAACTCTATTTAATTTTGGTTTAAACTCTCTGATAGCGTCGGTCAACACTCCAGTTCTCCTCAGGCTTCTTCGTACACTATGTTTCTGGCTGTCGGGTATGCTTGATTCTGCTCGTCGATAATGCTCATTGGTTTCCTTGCTCGGGCATCACTGTGACTTGACTGTCGGTGATCGCTATCCATCGGGTTCCAGTGACCATCAGTGTTTGAAGTCACATTGTGAATACTTGTCTTTTATGAATTACAAAAAGCATAATCTTTATCTCTCTAATTCTCTGAAGTCTTTGACACTTTGTACATAACCGATTAGATTATATCAAGTTGACATCAATGAAAATACAATCCATTAACTGATTTAATGTCTTGCATTATCCTTCTGCATTTTGGTGATCAACTTAACATCTTCAAACATTCAATTAGTTACATGTCATCAATCACCTCGTAGAGTGTTTTTGCTTTCTTTCGATTTATGTGAAAAAAGTGCATGTGTTGCAAATTCGGTCCCTCCATTGAACTATGAACCATGAACTTTCTTAGTTCAAAGTTCAAACGATGAGCCCCATTTTATGTTCGATTTTAAATATCATTGGCTATCTTGTTTTGTTGCTCATATTGTTTTTTATAAAAATGCTAAGGGGCAGTCTTGTTTCATTTCATTGAACTTCTTAGTTCAAGGTTCAACGTTCAATGTTCTCCTTTAAGCCTAGAGGAGAAAATGATGGTGGTGATGTGATGGAAATGACAACTGGCAGGAGGTGAAGACATCTGTGCATGGCACTGAAAAAATCAACATAAGAAGTGACATCTTGATGTCATCTCACTCATGGAGAAGTACAACAATTAATGTTGCAATCAAGCAAGCCTCTTTTCATAATTTATTAATCATTATGCCCGACACATTATCATTGATTGCAAATCTTTCCACAATCTTTTGAGGAGTTAGTTTAATAAATAGTGGCACCTAGTTCTACCATTTTTATTATAAAGGTTCTTGGTGCAGACAAAGGTAATATAGTAGTCAAGGTATCATTTTCCTTCTCAAGCATAGGTAAATTGCATGAAATTATAGGTTAGTTATCCTCTCCTGGTGCTCTTGTTCAAAGTTGAGGTTGTTTATGAAATTGAGGTTAAAAAGCCAGTAAGATTCTATAAATCTCTGTTTTGTTTTCTTTCTATTATTTCTTGAGTACACCATGAATCCTCCTCTTCCAAATTTGGGGTGTACCTCTTGTTTACTTTGTTCATTGCCAGAGTGCGATGATACATCTATGCAATCAAGTGCATTAAAGGAAATAAGGAAGAAAATTAAAAACCTTGTCCCTAGTTCTATGATAGAGAAGATAATTCAGAGTGGGTTGGCAGAGGGTGTTGCATTTCAAATGGTGACTCCTTGCCCAGAATTGGTAGTGGAATGCACAAAGCACTATAATAGGGAGGAAACATGTATTAAAAGGATAGACAAAAGCCCGTTGTTTTTTATAAATAGAGATGTCATTTTGACTGCAATGGGTATTCAAGAGAAGGATCCCTATGAGGGTTGGACTATTGCCTCTTCCTAGTCTGTATTTTTTGGAAAAAGGCAAATGTATAGAAATGAGATTACCCAAAGATGGTTACTAAAGCCTCAAAAGGGAGGGTCTAGATTGTTGAAACCTCTCACTGTAGATCATTTTAAGTCATAAGTTGAGGATTTGGTAATATTTTTGAATATGATTAAGGGGAACCAACATGCATTGTTATGGAATGACTGGATGCATTTTTACATTTAGATAACCCTAGGTGGGCAAAAGTTCATCGATTGGGTTGATAGCATTTTAGATGAGATCTATGATCAATTAGCAAATTTCTCAGGGAGATCTGGCTTTTACATGACTTCTTATTTGTTCTATGTTCTGCCATGTACTAGAGAGTGGAAAGCTCTCTATCACGAACTGCCTGTTACTAATATAAAGGTATATGACTACTACCCACACCTGCAGAAATAATATTACACATATAGCTTCATCAAGGTGAATGGTGTCTTTTCTGGAAGGCTAGTTTATGAGATGTAGGGGAATGTTGAACAAAGGATGTCAGAAGAAGGCAAAGGTTTTATCAACACCTATGGAAGATTTTCTATCTAGTTCAGGAGGTTCACATATATAAGGGTCAAAGGAATTAATGGTGAATTGTTCAAGCTTCCAAGGCATGCCCTAGATAGCCACATTATTATTGAAGTGGGTCATTAATTATCTTGTGTGCGCAAAAGGACAAAAGAGAAAAAGGGTAGAGCCAAATCAAGCTTCCCCATTGAACTAGGATTTTCTACATGCAAGACTTCCTCTGATGCCCTTAATTTGGAGACAAAACTCAAAAATTTGAAGCTGAGAACCTTTGAAGCAAGGAAGGAATTTGACATCAGGGGATACGTTGTCCAACATTATAATTTACCAACCGAATTTCAACACATACCTCAAATGGAAGACTTCTAGGAGAATTGTGTAGATGACTTTGAAGTAAGAAATCATTCTTAGTCAAGGTTTACCCTTAGCCAAATTGTTACCCTACAAATAAATGTGGAAATCTTAGGAGTGGAAGAAGAAGAGAGTGAAGAAGTAGTTGATGATGAGTATGAGGACAAATTCAGAAGACAACCTTTACTTGAAATAGATTGGAGTATTAAAGAAAGGGACAACATTTACATCAAGACACTTTGCGTGATTAAAAGAACTAAGACATTGATCACCAACAAAAATATTCCTACTCAGAGGAGACATAATACACAAAGATCTTCTATTGTCCCTCTTTTTGAAAATCCCATTCCTACTTCTAACATTGATGTTCTTGTTGCAGGTTCTTCTAAAGAAAAAAGTAAGAAAACTTCCAAATCCAAATCCAGGAATCAAAGAATCCCATGTTCCACCCCTTCTACACGAGTCTCAAGGAAAAGGTCCAAGAAAGAGGATACTAAAGTAGCTGAAGAAAAATAGGTGATCAACCTGGAGGAAATGGGCATACCACTTTCAGAGAAGAGTGCTCAGAATACACCCCCAAAGGATGATGAAGCCCAGAAAGGTAATCAACCTGATACCAAAGATTCTACAACTGTTATTACTACTGGTTTTACACATGTAATGACCACCCCCTACAAACTCTGTCCTCCTCACTCAAGTGGCTAGAAACATCTATTATTCGAAAGCGAAACATTTTACCTATCACTCTACTAGTGGAAGACATGGTTGGTAAGTGTTTGGGGGATGTGGTAAAACCAAAAAGAATCAAAACAGAGTCTAGAATTGACATCGATGAAAAGATGTGAGACATTGGGTTGCTAAGCTTGCAGTTCCTAAAGATGACAAAGACCTCACTAGGGCCACAACTGATGATTATACTATTGAGAAGATTGATCTTGGAGCTGCTGCCAGGGCAACAGATGCAAAACATCTAGAATCTTCTACTAAGAAGATGATCAACATGACCTTCAAAGCTGAAAAGGACAAGAAAGAACTAAAGGCCATAATCAAGAAATTGGCAAAATTTATATAAGAAATTCAAGATCCCAGTCCCATGCCATTAGCTCAAATACCCCAGTCATTTGATCCCCGTTCACCTAAAAGTAGGACCCTTGATCAAATACAAAGGAACAAGATAATTGTTGATGTGTTCGACAAATGGATATAGGGTATGATTCAACGCGGAGGTAACTACATCACCCAACTTATTCAAACCCATGAAATTGTTACTGCAATAATTTATAAGATGCAAACATAATTAGTTGCATTGGAAGAACATAAAAAGAAATGGGTTGTTGTGATGAATCAGATGCATAAAATTGAGAAGTATGGGGTAGCTAAATTTCTCGTTGAAAAGCTTGTCCCAGGTCTAGATGATGATGTTCTATATGTGTCAATGAAAATCATTGAGTGGCAAAACTCGATTATCAAATCAGGGTATGAAGGATCTACCAACCTGTTGAATGAATTGAAATAACTAAATGATACTATGAAGAAAGACCTAAAGTGTTTGAACATCAACTTTATGAAAGAATATGACCAATGTTAGTAATAACTGAGAGGGGGGGGGGGGGGTGAATCAGTGGCCTCGATTTTTATCCAATTTAAACTTTAATCCACCAATCAATACTTCTCCAATTATTAAATCCCAACAAGATGCATGCCTTTGAAATACTTGAAACAATTAAATAACTGTATGTCGGTTTACCTTGTCTGTCCTGATTCTCTTGATAATCGATAAGCAGTAAACTGTATTTATCGATGCTCAGTAAATATGTAGAGTATGCCAATCAATCCATAAATGCATATGTAGAATGTAAAATAATAAATTAATAAACCATACACATATAACACAAGGATTTTAACGTGGAAACCCTGTCAAGGGAAAAAACCACTGGGACCGGTACCCCAAATTTTTAATCTTCTGAAGTGAGCCCTGTTAGGAGCCAACCCTGTTAAAGGTTACAAACACACGGTTAAGTGAGACCTTTTTAGAGGATTTTTAATACATAGGTTATCACTTAGTATCTGGCATCTATGCTACCATCCTTGAATTAGTCTCATGACTGTTAATAGGTTTTATGCTAATCTTACTACCATCCTTGAATCAGCCTCCTTCTTAGACTGTCAATAGGCTTTAGGTAAGACCGATGCTACTATCATGAGTCAACCTTCTGGTAATCTGTTAGGATATACCTCAATTACAAAAGACTGTTAAGTCCTGCTCTATTAAGAGACTTAATGCTTCAATGGTTAAACTGAAACAAAAATGATATGTTTATAATGCAACTTAATTAAAGATTTTCAGATCTATTTACTTACAATATCTTTCTAATCAATGTATCAATACAATTCCTTTGTACTTAACTCTTTCTGCTCTGTGATGTTGTGTTATTCTATTTTTCAGTGTTTGCAGAATTCCTTAGCTCTCCCTTAGCTTGATTGATTAGGACTGTATGAAGTTTATCCTTCATCAGTTGCTCTTTAGCATCTTCTATCAGTTCACTCCCCTGTGTATCTGATTGCTTGCGGGAATGAATTATGCTTGTCTCTTAAATAGACACGATATTCCTTAATTCTAGGTTCTTGATTCTTGGCACGAAAAATAATCCAGCCAAATTGATTTATGCTTTAACTCCTGTTTTATCTCATAGTTATCTTTTTGCCAACTATATAAAGAATCTTTAAATCAATTACTTAACGGTGGTTGAATAAATCAAATAAAACAAC
The DNA here is from genome assembly GCA_018584345.1 of Thuja plicata. Classification (NCBI taxonomy): domain Eukaryota; kingdom Viridiplantae; phylum Streptophyta; class Pinopsida; order Cupressales; family Cupressaceae; genus Thuja; species Thuja plicata. The sequence goes on from MU224719.1 coordinate 1,686,675, forward strand.
TAGTTAAGTCTATCCTTTAGCTCTGCCAGCTAGATATTTTGTCATTTTATGATCTCTATATTCTGTCGGTCAATTCTGCAGTTCATCGCCGGTGACAACTGCCAGTTCCATCGGTGCAGCTTCAGTTAGCTTCGGGATCTTCATCCATCGAGCATCATAGGATCTTCCTCGTTGAGAAACATAGGATCTTGCTCATTTGGCAACACTATTTTCAGCTTGTCAGGTATCCTGTGATTCTGCTTCGTCGGGCAATACTGCCTTCTGCTCATCGGGCATCACTGTGAATTTTTCTCTGTATTTACCGATGGTGTGCACTCCGCCGGTGTAGTTTGTCACTCAGTGAATACTTGACTTTTATGAATTGTTGAAAGCATATCCTTTGTTCTATTGCTTCTCTGAAGTCTTTGGCATGACCATACATATGATATCAAGTTAACATCAATGACAATACAAACCATTAACTGATTTAATGTCTTGTATTATCTTCACCTTAATATAGTCAACCATTTAATCAGTTACATGTCATCAATCTCTCCCTTTGGCATTGATGGCAACATGTTGTATTATCATACTATACTATTGCTAATACAATATGAAATACAATTGTTGAGATTCATCAAATTACCAAACAATTTGTTTTGATAACTGATAAAATGTCTGACCGCCGGTAAGCTCTGTGTAAACTTAGATTTGATTCTTGCAGCTTTTCTGTTTCTTCTTTTGATGTGTTGTGTCCTCTTCATTGTTCAGCTTGTTTGATGTTTCTGTCTATTGTTTGCAACTTTTATACAAATTCTCTCCCTATGGATATGATCTCTCCCTTATCTGGAGTAATCTGATGATGAATAGTTTTCTGATGATAATATGGATACATTCTCTCCCTTTGACAACAATGCCAAACAAATATTTTACAAATATCTGACATTCTGTCAACCATTTTATTCTTTCCATAATATATTCCTTGAATTTCCCTTATCCATCATCAATATAACAATCTGGTCTGGTGCTTGGTTTTGATATATACCTTGTTGTATATAGATGTAGCTTTTAAGTTCAGATTGTGTTGCATCAGTCGTTAATGATATTCTAATAATATATTGCTGATGTAGTCTTCAGTCCTTTTACTGACTGTTAGACATGGGTTTGACCCCTACTCTCTTTCTCAGGTACTCAAATATATCTTTGGGCAGTGGCTTGGTGAAGATATAAGCCAATTGTTCTTTTGATTGCACATATTCAAGTATCACCTCTTTTTCTTGAACTTGTTCTCTCAAATAATGATATTTGATTGCAATGTGTTTAGTCTTTGCATGCATTACTGGATTGTTGGAAATATTTATTGCACTAGTGTTATCACAATAGATAACCACTGGTTCTTTGATCTTCATATGCATACCTTCGAGCAGTTGTTTGATCCATGCAATATTTGGGCAGTTTGCAGCAGCAGCAACATATTCTGCTTCTGCATTTGACTAAGAGATGCATCCTTGCTTCTTGCTAATCCATGTGACAAGCCTGTCACCCATAAAGAATGCTCCTCTAGTTGTGCTCTTCTGGTCATCAATATTTCTAGCCCAATCAGCGTCGGTAAACACTTTTAGATCAAATTTGCCTTCTCTTCTATACCATAAGCCAAATTACTCAAGTATTCTTCAGATATCTTAGAATTCTTTTCAACAGTTATATGTGATTCTCTAGGGTTAGCAGAAAATCTTTCAACAATTCCTACTGCATGTGCAATATCTAGTCTAGTGTGTACAACATACATGAGTTTTCCTATCATTGATCTGTATATAGTTTGATTTACCTCTGTTGTCTTGTCTTCCTTTGTTAATTTGCATCTAGTAGCCATCGGTGTTCCAACAGGTTTGGAATCTTCCATCTTGAATATTTTCAGAACTTCTTTGATGTATTTGGACTGAGTAATGAAAATACCTTCACTTTGTTGAATGATCTGTAGACCAAGAAATAACTTGATCTCTACAAACATAGACATCTCAAATTCTTTGCTCGTCTCATCAGCAAATGATTTGCATATCATATCATTACCTCCAAATATGATATCATCAACAAATATCTCAGCAATCAAAGTGTTAGCATTAGTATCTTCTTTTAAATAAAGATTACTGTTTTCACTAGTCCTCATGAATCCAATACTTATTAGATAGGAATGAAGTCATTCATACCAGGCTCTTGGAGCTTGTTTCAATCCATACAAGGCTTTGTGGAGTCTACATACCATATTCCTCTTGTCTGGATCTACAAACCCTTCTGGTTGTTCAATGTATACCTCTTCTTCAAGTATTCCATTTAGGAATGCTGACTTGACATCCA
>MU224719.1:1700456-1724475 GCA_018584345.1 Thuja plicata
AGTTTGCATTATCATCTAGCTTGCATTGCATTTCATACACTTGATTCATTGGAGATATTGGCATTCTTGCCCTTGTCTTCATTGTGAATCTCTCGTTGTGTGGTTTATTGGCAAGGTCATGAGTTTACAGCTCTAGCTGAGAGCAATTTTTATAAATCTTGCAACTCCATGCATAGAGAGCTATGGATCGATTTGTGAGGGGTCATTCTTGAGTTTCCTTGCATGTAAGGATTCATAGAAGTGCACTATTTTGTGTGTACAATATGTAGTTCCCTTTGTTAATTGAAGAATATGATTCTAGGGAATGCTTAAACCCTCCTAGTATAACCTCCTTAATAAGGAACCATATGCATTTGGGGACCATTATTATCTCAAAATCATTTGGTGTAAATTTCACCACTTCTTGGATTTTTGGGTGTTTGTTTTCTAAAGAAAATAGTTTTTTTATGTATTAAGCTCCTAAGCCTCCATGTTAAAGCCACCTTGATAACTAATTGATTTTCAAAGCACAATTTCACTTAAACTCAGTTTAAAAGCCCTAGTTTTCTATCTTTATGTAGTAACTGATGCTTAAACAAGAATTTCAAAACACAATTTCACTTAAACATAGCTTAAATGCCTTGGTTTGCTATCTTTGAAAAGGAAAGGAGGCAAGAAAACTAAAAAAAGATTGTACCAAAAAAGACAAAAAATGTGAAAACATAGAGCTAACATGTTCCCTAAAGAACTTTGATCAAGATCCAAAAAATAGAAGATACCCTCACTTTTTATTGACATGATTGTCACTTTCCCCATTGAGCCACGCCCCATTGCCCCACCAATGACCCCTTTAAAATGCTTTCATTCAAACCCTTTTTGTGTGACAATATATAAGCACACATCCATGCAATCCAAGCCTAGCTAGGCTCCATCGCCCTACTTCTTAAAAACAATACTTTAGATATACATTTAATGTGGTCAAACTTTAAAGCTTTGATACAAATAAAGAGGACTATTTGTGTATAATTGCCTTATTTGCACCCCACCCACACACAAAAGAAGTATACAAATAAGAGATATAGAAGTAACTGAAAAATAAGACATAATATTTTTATGTTCCATGATAGTGGATATAATATTGCTTCTAGAGATGTAATTGTATAATAATTTGTGACATCAATATTTCTAATCGCACCATATAATCCATTATCAAATTAAAAAATAATTTAATTCTAATCACAAGGTATATTCACAACAAAAATGGTAATACCAAAAATTATCGGCACGGGCATGCAAATTTCCATTACAATTAATACACAAAACCTCTTATGCAAGAAATTTTGTTTTCGAGTTGAGCATACCCTAAAATCTCAATAACTAGTCTTGCAAAATAAAGTTGTATCGTTTAAAAATCTTAGCATCCATTCAAAGAGAATTTGATTTACTCGATCGTGTTTCTCATGTAGTCCCTTTTTAGTCTCCAGTTTCGTCTATTTTCATCTCTTCAACCAGTTCCATGGCTCTCCTTGGAAAGTGTATTCTACTTAATCCAATTCAAAAAACCTTCTCATCTGTGCGGCATTCTTCACACATCTTCAGAAGGTTGCATTGCTTCACCCCCGTTCTCTGCAACTCTAGCGTACACATTGATCCGTGCAGGCAGGACGATAAGCTTGACCAAAACAGCAGAGGTAAACAGCAACGCCCACATGTTTTTTAAATTCTCAAGAACAAAAGCAGATATATTATTCACATCCATATGATATTTGTTCGCAACATGGGCATAAACGCAGCTGTCACTTTTTGTTAGCAACAAGTGTTTTTCATTAACAGCAACATCTTTGTAATTCTTCACAACGGAAGCAATAACAAAGCTATCAACACACAAGAAAAGCCAAAATACAAATCATAAACACTAATTTTTTTTTTCAAATCACAGTAGAGGCAAAATCATAGATTTCATCAACACCCTCACGTATTTTAGTTACATAAGAAGCAGAAACGACAGTTTGTTTTGAATTTCAATATCAATTTTGGACATAAAATATTTCAGATATTGCCCAGAAACTGGAATTGGATAATGGGGCTTTCTCGGGAAAAGAAAATTGGAGTTCAGCTACACTCAAAGGAGGAAGAGTTCAAAGAACGCAGGATGCCCAGATTAATTCAGGTCGGTACTCCTTACCGTACACTTTTGAAATTTTTCGAATCATTCATCGAAGAATTGAGAAAAAAATATCAAAACATGTGAAATACAATCAAGACCTGTTTATAATTTGGGGCTCCTCGGAAGGATTGTTTGTGCCTATTTTGTTGGGGTATATTTTGTTTGGAATTGACACAAGTCTATTACCGTTCACCACTGCCTGCCAACATTCATCTGTTGATTACCGGTGGCTGAATGATGCCTGTGATTACGTACAATCCCTAGCAAGCCAGTGTATAGCCCTGGTTGGGACTTCCTCTGCAGTTGAGCATTGAAGTTGGGACTCTTAGTAAGTGCAAACCATAGTTTGAACTTTAAGCCTCACCAGCTCAAAATTAAAATCACTCCTGGTGCGATTCACTTTATGTACAGTAGTATAAAATAAAAAATTTGATAGGTTAATTAGAAAAGGGTTTTTCACTGGGTTCCCACCCCTAAAAAGAAAGAAGTAAAATAGTGAACATCAAATGCAATCACTGCTTTACACAGGGAACAAATGATAATGACTAACATAATACTATAAATGAGCTGTTGTACCATGCTCCACATACATTGTCGCCATAAACTATAAGGACTCCAAGATAATGAAAGCAAAGAAGAAGAGCAACTGAAATATCTTCCTCACAAGATCCCAGAGATTGATTGATAGAATTACTCCACTTGACTTTTGCTTGAGTGGCTACAGATCTGAGTTTCTGTCCCACAAGTAGCCTTAAACGGACACACCTAGTACCACCTGGTCCATGACCTTTTTCTTCAGCCTTGCTCATACATCAAATTTCTGTATATCAAACAAATATTTGGATGGCCTGATTTAGTTCTCTTACATCATTAGTATAATCCATATGGCAATCATTCATTTTAGTTGCATACAATTCTATTTTAATTTGAACGTTTTCTTATGAGAAGCTTACCATCTACGTGGAGATCATAATCACATCTCATCCACAGTTTTTATCAATCATTGTAGTATAGGCAGTCTTGGAGATGATTGGATGTTGAGATCAAAACCTCTTCTGATTCAACGGCTAAGTCCATGTTCAATGCAGATCTGGTCTGTCCATGTTCAATGAGAAGGAATCTCATTGTCTGCATATTGTTGGATGTACAAAATTGTTTTGATGAGAAAGTCACAGAGATTTAATGAGATGCAATTGGCAAGAGTAGAGGTTGTCAAAATTAAAACTTTGGAAAAGGCTGCAGAATACTATCAAAATATAATCAAAAGTATTGTTTTGGTCATATATTGTTATGAATAATCTAATCAACAAGGATGAAAAATGTGAAAACATAAAAAAGTACTAAAGTTGTTTGACCAAATGCTCTATCCGCTCTAAGTTGCCTTCATGCCTCTGTCACTGCAACTTTCTTTCTCAAACTTCTTAACTCTACCTGCTTCTTGCTTCTCTCCTATAATGTCAGACATACATGCCATGTATAGGGAAACTTTCTCTACTGACTTGTTGCTTAGGATAACATAAATAGAGGGAAAGATGGATGAAACATGCTAAGGGTCTGGGGATTATAAAAGATATGGTTTATTTTCAGAAGAAGCCCTTCCAAACTGCCCAAAGTCAGCATCAAATGCCAATTAGGCCATACTCAGTTCCCAAACTGCCCAATGTCAGGATCAAATAGCAAGCTAGGTAACTCAATTCTGCCAAAGAGTAATTGAAGGAAGTATGCTTACTTGGCCCTTTTCAGCAGGGTAGTAGGGACACTCCGCATCATTCAAACTAAACTTTCTTCAAAGTAAAGTCAATACTTATCAGAACCAAGTGCAACTCTGTTGTTTTGCTACCAGAGACATAGAGACTAATTTCCTATGGACAACTGCTTCTTGAAGGTGTCTTCTCATAGCAGGCTGTTCATCTTCCTGTACAAGGTAGAAACTCCGCTCATATCTCTTATTTGAGATTCAGCAATTAATCAGTTGAATGCAGACAAAAGAAACAAAATATCTTATCCTATCACTTAAGTCTTAAAAGCCATAATGATAATTTTTCTATGTTCCATATCGTTTCAGGGACAGGGATGGGCGGATGGCAGGGGACGCGTTTCCGGGACGCTTCGTAGAGGGTCATTTTAAGGGGACGGCAGTATACAAATTTACACACATATATGATTTTTCAAATATATTAATATATTATAGAGAGAGGGGGAAAGAGACAAAAATATGTCAATAACTGATAACAACAATATCAATATGTAAAAATATCATGAGAGCAGTAGTATAACAGCATAATAAATTTCAATAAAGTATTGTCTCAAACATAGTTGCAAGACTCGCCGAGTTTCTGGGCTCTACGAGTTTTTCTGGAAAACTCGCCGAGTGGCGAATACTCGCCAATTACTTGGTGAGTTTTTTTAAAAAACCCGGCCTTGGTTTTATTCCTGCATTAAATTGCAAAAAAACGTCTTTTTCATTCTTATTTTCACATTTGCAGCAGTTGGGTTTGAGTTTCCAGTTTTCCAGTTCAGGGACAAGAGGATTTATACAAATATAACATTTAAGTTTAAGTCTGATTTATTCTTATACTTTAAGTTATATTTGTATAAATACTTTCAGGATGTTTGAGATAGGTTCTAGCTTGATAGGAGTTAAGATGTAGATTCTAGATTTTGGGGGTTTTCGAAAAATTCCAGACTTAGCCAAATTTCAGGATTCAACAAGCTTCAGTAGGGTTACCTCCCACAATCCATCATGGCTTTCTAAGGTCATACTGAAGCTGGCAAAAGGATTCTCAAAGGGTTTTAACTCGTTTTATCACAAATCACTTGGGTTCGACCCCATCTCTATGACAAACTTAGCTTAGCTCTCGCTCAAATCCCAGACAAACATGACTTACCAACATGCCCAAATCACTCAAACCTCATTTGCCGGACCTAGGGACTTGAAAACAGCCACCAACAAAGACTACTATTTAGTACTATTTTACTTCTATCCATTTACTTCTAGTTTTGTAGAAACTATTTAGTACTATTTTGCTTCTAGCCATCAACATCCCACATGAGAATGCGATTTTGTACCCACTTTGCATTTATATATATCTAAACTCAACTAGTTTCTTTCGTGTTCTCATTAATAAACTCATTGGATGCATCCTCTCATTGAATTTTGCAAAAAAAATGCATTTCTAATTAAAATTAAGCTGTTTTTTAAGTTCCCGAGTTTTTTGCCGAGTTTTTCCCGAATTTTTTTTTCAGACCTTGGTGAGTTTTTGCCAAGTGCGAGTTTTGCAACCTTGGTCTCAAACATCAAAAATCCAAAAGTCTCAAACATGTATCTAGAAGTCTTAATCATCAAAATACAACAATCTATGAAACTATTTGGCTATCAATATTCAAAGACTTAAAATCATCTGAGTCACTATCCCCCTTTGACAGAAGTGGATCTTCCAATGGTAGCCACTATGGTCAATGCCAAATAGTAAACCTTTTCAAAGCAAATAAAGTACAATCATACAAAGAAATATAATAGTGCATCTTTTTACAAATTTCAAGAATGAAAGTTTTCAATCGTAGTATTGAGACTTGGACTTGGCATGACTGAGAAAATTAAATAGATGTAACTTCCAATTGTGTATTTCATTGACCATATTTGATTCTCATACATTTGAAATTAGAATAGCTGTTTTGATTCTCATGCATTTGAAATTTGAATATATCGTTTTGATTCTCATACGAAGGTATAGAAGCAAACAAAATAAAAGAAAAAAAATTATTTTTTGATTTTCAACTCCAGGAAACATCCCTTGTTGTTTGTGAACAGCTAGCCGTCCCCAAGCCATTTCAAGGACTGCCAGCCGTCCCCAAACGGCAGGGGACGCTTCCTGGCATTTTGGAGGGTTGGGTAGGCATTGGAGACAGCAAGGGGACGTCCCCTAGGCGTCCCCCTGTCCCTGAAACGGCTAGTGGACGGGGATGGCGGGTTTGGGGCAGGGGATGTGTCCTTGTAAGTTTTATTAACTTATTAAACAGAATTCTGAAAAGGATTCAAAATTGATCAATTCTCACAGGAAGATGTTGCACAACAAAAGCATTTAAAATAAATCTCCATTGCGGTTCAGGAAGATTTGAGACTTTGGTTATCTTGTGATACCCCAACCCATTTGCTATTTTCACCACTAGCTTCAGCATCATCCCAAGCATATGTGGTCAAAATGTAAAGCCCGAATTCTAATAGTATTTGATGTCATACAACTCTGACAGCCTTGGCACTGTTCAGTGGTTTCCATAGAGACAAATGAAGGAATATGTTTTGGGGAATGTAATGTCCACAACAGGAACCTTACTCAATTGCCCTAAATTTCCCTGATTAGGGTTTGGATGTGTATTGCCAAAATTGTATCTTAATATTGAACCTGCAACCAAGTTAGTATCACAGATATATAAATATAATATTTAACAATGCATATATAGAACTATTATTTCAAGATATTCCATAGATGCCTTTGGATGGTCCACCCAAATTATTCATCGCCATTATGGACTACTGTGGGAGATCATGCACGGTGCCTTTGAGCCTATCCAACAGGTTCAGGGGTTTGGATGTACAACTACCATATTGCCTCCTGCTTAACTCTCTAGAATTGAGGGGTATGGAAGCACATCCGTCATTTGGCCTCCTACTTAACCCAGATGGACCCTTGGCTACTTGCCCTCCTTGCACGTACCATATCTCCCCTATAGTGGCATGACTTGTTGTGTAGAATCCTAAAGAAATCATTCATCTATCCTATATTATCTGCAGATTAAGTATATATAATATTAACAAGTAACATTATATTCTGTAATATCAACAATAACATTATATGTAATTTAAAAGTAATGTTATATTTTATAATATCAACAATAACATTATATGTAATATTGACAATAATATTATATTATACCACAGTTATAAGTATGGTATTTCCAAGCTGCTGGAGTGAGTTTAATATCTGGTTCTGTAGATGTGATTCCTTAATTTCCTGTTGGTTTGTATTTATTTCTGCTTATTCGATGATGTCCCCTTATTAGATCAAATCTCCCTAATATATCCTCCTTCCATCAAGGGTTATGACTCTTCAATCAACGAAGAGTTGTGTCTTCACAATAGTCGTACCTCTTTGACTCTAGACGCTAATGCTTCTTTAGTTAGCAATGACTAATTAGCTGTTTATCATCAGTGTCGGCGGTTCCCTTCTTCATAACTTTCCTTGATTAGTTCTATGCCTTATTATTCAGCCGCTCCTTGAATAAAGAAATTGTATTACTTCAGAAATGGTTTTTGAGGATGTTTTGATTTGACCAAAGTATACTCTGACAAACCAATCATAATCAATGTTTTCAAATATCTGATGTAATCCTTTCATTAAATAACATAATGAGTCGACAATAATAGTTTGATCGCTGTTCAAACTTTCAGTCGCTGGTAATTGTTTCTTATGAGTTGCTGCTTTTACTTGAATTCTTTATGTAAACTGGGGGGTCATGACAGTCCTCTCCTCCCAAGATTGCTTGCCCACAAGCAATTTCAAGTTTGGATGATTTAAGATTTCTTCTCCTTCCTGTGTAGCATCTTCTTCAGGTAAGCCCTTCCATTTGATTAAGAATTCGGGAATGGTCTTATTCCTCAATTGTTTTTCGCTCATATTGACGGCTGCTTCCGGCTCCAAGATCAACTTACCCTCATCATCAAGTGGGGATAACTCTACACATGGAGTAATTTGTAGTGCAAGGACATTCTTAAGTCGGGATACGTGAAAAATGTTGTGAATTACGTTGCTCTCGGGAAATTCTAATTTATAAGCTACCTCCTCTATCTTCTCTAGTATTTTGTAAGGTCCATAAAAGCGGGGCGTTAGCTTTTCCGCTCCATTGGTTTTGATGGAATACTGCTTATACAGTTGTAGCCTTAGGAAGACCGAATCTCCAACTTCAAATGTTCTTTTGGTATGATTTCAATCAGCATAGATCTTCTGCTGGTTTTGGGCATGGTGAAGATTATCCTTGATGATTGGTCAATCTACAGCGGGGAGGAGACACATCTGAAGGCCCTCGGTGAATACATGGAGAGGTGCCGAAGGGCACGACTTGCACTCAACCCGAAGAAATGTCGGTTCATGGTGCCTCAAGGAAGGTTGTTGTGGCATATCGTGTGCAAAGCGGGACTCAAAACTGACCCCGATAAAGTTCAAGTGATTGTGGATATGGAATCTCCACGAGATGTCACTGGGGTTAAATCCTTCCTGGGACACATTGGCTACTATCGAAGGTTTATAACAAATTTTGCCCAGATATCACACCCCCTAGACAATCTCACCAGAAAGGAGAACCGTACGTGTGGGGAACGACTCAAGAGGAAGCCTTCAGGGAATTAAAATCACGATTGTTGGGGGTACCCATTTTGACTTACCTAAACTGGGACAAAGAATTCCACATGCACGTGGATGCCTCCAACTATGCCATAGGTGCAACATTGGCTTAGATTGGTAACCATGGGTTGGATCACCCCGTCTACTTCGCCAGTAGGTTACTCTCAAAAGCAGAAAATAATTATAGTACAACGGAAAGAGAGGCCCTCGGCATGGTCTATGCCGTACAAAAATATAGACACTACTTGCTCGCGATCCCCTTCACATTTTACATAGACCACCAAGCATTAATGTACTTGGTAAATAAACCAATAATCCAAGGAAGGGTGAGCTGTTGGTTTCTGTTGCTGCAGGAATTCACCTTCACCATTATAGTACGGCCGGGCAAAAGTCACGTGATTGCGGACCAACTGTCTAGAATTTAATTTGGAGAGCCCGCAGACAGAGTGAATGATGAGTTCCCTGATGCGCACCTATTCTGTATTGCGATCCTACTGGCGTGGTACACCAACATTGGCGAGTACCTCTCAACATCACAGTTCCCGAGGGAGATGCCGCCTGGCGAACGAGGGAAACTGGTGTTGAGAAGTAGAACATTTCAACTTATAAATGGATTACTCTATAAAATGGGACCAGACCAAGTACTCTGACGGTGTGTTCTGGAAGAAGAAATTCAAAGCGTGCTACGGGAGGCACATGAAGGCCGAGCAGGCGGACACATGGGACCCGACACAACATCACGGAAGGTGTTGTTGGCAGGATTGTGGTGGCCCACGCTACACAACGATGCCCGAGAATGGGTGGTAGGATGCGACACCTGTCAAAGGGCCGTGAAGCCATTAAAACGGGACTTCATGCCTTTGCAACCCTCCCAAGCACAGGAACTCTTTGAACGATGAGGCTTGGATTTTATGGGACCCCTGAAGGTAAGTAGGGCTCGGAGATGCCGATACATCGTGGTAGCCACGAAATACATGACCAAGTGGGCGGAAGCACAAGCCCTCCCAGACAACTCGACCTTGAGCACGACCAAGTTCATTAATGAGCAAATCATAACACGGTACGGAATCCCGGTTCAGTTAACGAGTGACAGAGGAGGTCACTTCATCAACCATGTCATCCGACTGTTGACAACAAAATTCAAAATCTTTCACTCCCTGTCTAGTCCGTATTACTCTCGGGCCAACGGGCAGGCCGAGGCCACCAACAAAATAATAGTCTCGGTAATTTATAAGTCGTGGGGTAGAGCAGGAGGATTGGGAAAAAAAGCTACCCTCAGTGTTATGGGCTTACCGAACAACGTACAAGGTCACCACAGGACATACGCCCTTCCAGTTGGTGTACGGGTAGGAGGCAGTTGTACCCGTCGAGCTCATTGTGGCGAGCTTGCGAATAGCTGTGGAGAATAGGCTAGGGGATATGGAAAGCCTCCGGGAATGATTATACAACCTGAACAAGTTAGATGAGCGACGATTGATGGCACAATGGGCAATTGAGGTGACGCAACTCCGATAGAAAGCTTGGCATGATAAACACCTCAAACGCGTTCAGTTTACACCGGGCCAACTGGTATTAAAATATACTGGTAAGAACGAAATTAAGCCCGACAAGTTTAAGGTTAAGTGGCTGGGGCCGTACCGAGTTAGATAAGTCGGTGACAATGGGGCAATTAAACTGTGGACGCTAGATGGCAAGGAAGTCCCTGACACAATCAATGGGTCCAAACTGAAGCCATATCATGAGCGGCGACAACGCGACGACCCACCGGCAAACCCAGCCAGCCAGTAAGGCTTCAAAAAAAAAAAAAGGTAAAATGCCCGTATGGCTTGATGTCGTATGGATCTGTATGGCCAACAAAAAAACATAAACCAAAGTGACCGTACTCGTGTGAATCTCGGTGGGGGAGCCTGTATGGCTAGCAAAGGAAAAATAAGAATTTTTTTTTCAAGTGCAAAAGGCACTGTACGACAGAAGGCCGTACAGTCACGTGAGAACGCAAAGACATACACAAAGAACATTCCATACAACGTACGGATCCGGAGACTAAAGTTTTGGAAAAATATAGAAGCCGTACGACCGCCACAAGCACGACATGAATCCGTACAGCTGTATGGTCTGCGTAAGTAGCCAATTGGGTTGATAAATACCGCACAACAGCCAGCAATTAAGAAGCTTGTGCAACACCAAAACAGTGATGGCCGTACAGTCGTACGGACGAGGAAAGAAAGAAAAATCAAACTAAAGAAAAGAGCTTTCCAGAAAGTGCAGTACGGAAATCACAAGTGTTGGAAGGACATTTCGGGAGGAAGTAAGCACGGTGCCGTACTGTAGACAGGTAGTTAGGGATTTCGAGTTCGTTATTGATTCCGGGCAAGGACAAAACAACAAACAATTATGGACTCCGCAGGAAAAAGAACCTGGAGGAAATGGTTAGAAGCAGAGACAGGTAGCAATCGCAGCATGGACAAAAATGTGCATACACTACCTTCTGGCGTGAGGATTGCAGGCACAAGCACAACGAAGAAGTTAAAAGTTCAGAGGCCATCCATGGCGGCTGCGGGATCTCAGAAAGATGCAGTCATAGCTCAAACAATTGCCTTTGAGGGTTTGAACGACCTAGATTGCCGACGGTGGTGGACGGAGAGTATAGACACTCCAAATAATTGGTTGGTTAAAGATAACCTCACAAGGGCACAGGTACATTGGGTAATCCAAATGCCTATTTTCTGCATCAAAGACTTCGAAGGCCCGTTGCGGGCAATGATAGAGTCTTTTGATAGTTTTTCTAAGCAGAGTACTCTTTCTTACCTTAACCATGTGGTGACCGTTTCATTCATGGCAGCAAAGTTTCGGAGGGTATTTGGGCTGCCAGCCAAAGGGGTTAGGGTAGACTTGAAACCACAAAAAATGACTGTAGAAAATAAAGATTTTTATATAAGGCTTGTTTGTCGAGTTGATCTGACACCAGCAGAAAAGGACTCCCTTCGGAAGTCCTCCCACCACCGAGGAATCAAGAAGACCTTCATTAGGGAAGGTCACTGGAGGTGTCTGAAGGACGTAATGAAGAGTCGTCTTATCGGCTCCAGCCAGGCTTCCGACATATCATTTCAGCAGGTCACTATCATGAACAACTTACTTGGAGGCTGGATGTACGATTGGGGAACCGTACTTGCTGAGCGGATGTATGCCTTCATGACACCCAAGCACCAAACATTTTACATGCCACATTATGCTATTGGGCTCCTGTTGGATGCAGTCGAGTGACAAATTCCCTCCGATGTTCTGGCACAGGAAGTGAAGGTGGGGCCTTTGGTTCCCGGAGAGCCTCCCATCATGCGATGGCGTCACTTAGATGCGCCGAGTGGTCAGAAGATCGTGGTAGGCTCTAAATGAGCCCGCCGAGAGGTGGATGCTAGCGGAGCACACGGGGACAGATAGTGGTCGGGAGGAGTCTTCTGTGGGAAGTGAGTTGGAGGGGAGGATGATGAGGAAGTAGAGGTAATTTCAGCCACACCACTACTGTTTTCGAGACTCGTGTCTTCTAGTGGAGTGGAGTTTGTCTCCGGCACGGCTGCTACAGCTATACTGGCATTTGGACAGGTTCGGGCTTCCATTCAGTTGACCCCACTTATGGTTACAGTGGCCGAAGTTTCCATTGCTGCACCTCTTGAGACAGAGACATTGGACAGTGGGAGCACTTCTCCCATCCTTATTCAGGATACGACCTTAGTGGGCGAAGGCGTAGTAGCAGAGGTAACGGAGGTGGAGAGACCTAGAGAGCATAGCATAGAGGAGTCTCCCCCACCTGATCCTGTTTTGAAGGTGTCCAAGTGAACTCGATGTCATGGCTACCTTGTAAGGTTCCACCCTGTTAGCTGGAATCAACACCCCTCTATGTTCAGCGGCCACCTGAGTGCGAACTGCTTCCAAAAATAATGCTATGGCGTGATGTGGCATATAATATGCCTTATGCTTTAACTCTATGAATTCGTGTAGCCGCTCTGAAAGAAACTGCGCCCAATTGTACACCTTTCCCCTGTTCAACCCATCAACCACTGGCAACACCCAGATAGCTATGTCTGATGTGCGGCTTCCAGCTATAAGTTTACTTTTTACCAGGTCTACAATGCATTGCCATTCTTTTTTTTTTGTTCGGTAAAGTTCAAATATTTGTATTAATATAAAGCGGATTACAATAGATTTTACAACGTTACTGGAGAGATCTCCACAGTTCAAAAAGTTTTCCAAAATATCCAAAAGCTCCTAAGCCAGCATTAGCGCTGCTACCCACTGGGATTCATGCCCACACCCAAAATGCACCATGTGCTTACATTCGAGAGACCAGGTCGTCTTCCTGGTTGAGCAAAACGACAAAAAAGAGAAAAACCCCCACCCTACTGGAACCATCCCTTTGCTTCCTTTCGTGAGAAGTTCGGGATTGCCCTAGCCTCAGCCGAAGCGGCTCCGGAGGCAACCTCCTTTTGCAGTTGATGGCAAGGCCTTGGCTTGCCCGTGTCTTCTACGGGAGTGGTAGATTTTATCGGTGTAGTCTTCTGGTGTTTTCGACCCGCCATGCTGCTCTGCACTTTGCGTTCCTCCACTTTATCTAGGTAGTCTAAAAGCATCACCCAACCGCGCCGAACTTCAGGAACTCGCATTGCCATGGGTTGTGAAGAACTCCACAACATTAGGGTTTGGACCGCGCCTGGACCACCACCTATCATGCGCCATGGGGCGTGCGTCATCCACAGTCCCACGCCGAGTTTTGCTCGGTCCACAATCCCTTCAAGCTCGACAGACCATTTGGGCTCCAAGCATTTCCTTGTTGTCGACAGGACTTTAATCTCAGTGTTGCCCACCATACGCCCCAACGCCAAAAAGAGGGAGGATATGTCCAAATTGGTGCGAGGTCTTGCATCGAAATTCAAGAATTCTTCCCCGAAAATGATAGAAATCGCCTCCAGGAAATCAAGCTGATCAAAGAGGAAAACATTTCCAAGCCGCTGCGCTGTGATTTCATGCCTGAATGCAGGGAGTTGATTCGGGGATTCCAGCGAAAAGTTTGCCTCCATTGCAATACCTTCGCCACCACCAAATCTATGATTCGCTGTAATCTTAGCCCACCTTCACAACTCTACCTTTTCCCTCTCGGCTTTGCACTCTGCCAATTCATTGCAAAATGCTTGTAGACCCCGAGCTTTAAAGAAAAAAAGTGGCTCCTCGAATGTAGCCCCGTCGTTGGCCTGTCGCAATAAGGGTCCCTGTACAGTATGTCATCATGGAGACATCAGATGGGATCCATTGGCCTTGTGCGGGAAGGAGTTGTTTGTATTGGATATTCATTGTGGCATGTTGCCGTAGTTGCCACACCATAAATGGCCTCATGCAAAACCTACACTTGCCACCTGCCACCTTCTGCTGCCTTACTCCGCGCGTGTCGCCATAGTCACATGGGCTTCTTTCCCCAAAGCATAGATTTGGTGTACTGAGAGATCTACATGACATCTCTCTCCGTGCCTCCACTTTCATAAATGCTATGGTTTCAATTGTGCACATGCGTGATCTCTGTTTGTACCATCTCGTCCCATTCAAGTTTGCTAAATTCCTCAAAAAGTTCTTTTTTGTTGTTGATTGGTTGCCTCACTCCAATGTTGGACAGTAAGTCTGCCACTTCATTGGCCTGACGGTGGACATGGACAATCTGTACTTCTGAGATTTTGTTGAGTAGGGCTCTTATGCTTCGGATATATAGGTGCAAATACCATGTGTCCATTTCTCCTTTCTTGATCCCATTGATTACCAACAACAAATCCCCTTCCACAATTAATTTCTTAATGCCGAGGTTCGTTGCCATCCCGACTGCTCCAAGTGCTGCTTGACATTCCGCTGCGTTGTTGGTGCCATCCATTAATCGCATTGCTCCCAGAGCCACAATGTCTACTAGCTCGTTTCTTGCCACGTATCCCGCTCTTGAAGGGCCTGGGTTCCCTTTGGATGCTCCGTCAAAGTTGACTTTGATCCAACTTGATGGAGGTGGGATCCATTTTATTTTATTTAGATCCCCTACAGTAGGACTAACCCTGCAAGGCCCCTGAACGAGCTTGAATTTAATAAGAGGCCATTTTTCCTGAATCTTGAGATGATGGTTGTCAAAGGGAGTCTTCAACGTGTTCACCTGAGCTGCAACATTTGACACTAGCTCCGAAATTGACTTCTCCAGTCTCGAGAGGTAACTTCTGGTACCCTCCTCCTTCCCTTCGAAGATCCGTCTGTTTCACTCTTTCCAGATAGTCCACAGAGTAGTAGACGGCAAAACTTTCCATATTGACGCAAAGGTTAAATTTTGTTTCGTACTTTGCCAGGCTTCAAGCCACTCTCGTAGCTTTTCGGGCATAGGACCCTGCCAGTCTAATTTATTTAATGCAAACTTCTAGGCGGTCTACGCAAATTCGCAGTTCATAAAGATGTGGTCTAGTGTCTTTTCTGCTTGCCCGCAGAGGACACACCTGAAAGGCCCTGCAAATCCAAGTCTCATCAGTCTATCCCCTGTTAGAATTTTCCTGTTGCTAGCCAACAACGTAAAAATGCCTGCTTTGGGAAGACAATGTTTATTCCAGGAGACCTTATCCTCCCATTCCACTTTTTGAAATTTTGTCTCTAGAATAGTATACCCAACCTTCACCGAGTATCTACCACTTTTGGAACTGCACCATTGCAATGTGTCTGTCTCTCTTGAAAATAGAATGTCGCGGCTTCTTAGAATCGTCTTTAAGCGTTCCTCATCTTCTGGCTCCAAACACAGAGCGTCCACATCTTTCCATTTAACAAAATTTCCTTCCTCAAATACTTGCTGGTCTATGAAATCCGCCACCTTTGGGCCCCAGGTTTGTGATGTTACATCAATAATCCTCTATGGAATATTTGTTTCTTGCAATGCCTCTTGGCCATTCCACGATTCTCTCTAGAAGTCTGTCTTTTGCCCATCCCCCACTTGCCATGTCAGATGATTTGTTATCAAGTGTCTACAACTTAGGAGAAAATTCTACAATGCTGAGCCTTTTGGGGGATTTGCAATGGTGAGCATTCTGTCTCAGTCCGGATTGTTGAGGTATTTTGCCTGTAAAACTCTGAACCATCTCTGCTCTGGGGTGCTGTACATCTGCCAGATCAGCTTGGCCCCCATGGTGTCGTTAATCAGCTTCCAATTCCGCAACTCGACCCCCCCATTGCCCTTTGGAGCACAAAGATTTTCCTAGGCAGTCAAAAGGGATTTTGTCATGGTCATGAGCCCCATTCCAGAGGAACTTCCTCATCTTTTGCTGGATGGTTTTGAGCACTTTAGACGAGATTTTGAAGCATGCCATTGAGAAAATTGGCATAGCTGAGATCACAATTTTCAGCATCAATACTCTCCCTGCCATAGTTAGCCACTTGCTTTTCCATCCTTCTAGTTTTTCTATACAACCATCTATCAAACTTTTCCAATGGGTAAATTTTGAGGCTCCAGAAAAGAGAGGCGTACCAAGAAAATTACCTGGTAGTTGCCCAGTTTGAATGACAAAAAGCCTTGCTAGAACATTCTGCGTTCCAATCTCAGTGTTGAAAAAGATCTCCGACTTGTCCCAGTTGACACATTACCCTGACACAGAGCTGTAGGCTGTCAAGATGTTCTTCATAACCATGGCTTCCTGCATTGTGGCTTGGCCAAAAAGGCATGTGTCGTCCACAAATTGGGAATGGGAGGCCGGTTCTA
Organism: Thuja plicata; assembly: GCA_018584345.1. Classification (NCBI taxonomy): domain Eukaryota; kingdom Viridiplantae; phylum Streptophyta; class Pinopsida; order Cupressales; family Cupressaceae; genus Thuja; species Thuja plicata. The sequence goes on from MU224719.1 coordinate 1,716,754, forward strand.
GACCTCGAGCTATCTCAGTACCTCGACAACTCCCCACCTCTCTTTTGCGCGTAATGGAGCGTCCCAGCACCCCCGCCAAAAGGATGAATAAAAATGGGGAGATTGGATCCCCTTATCGCAATCCTCTTGTTGTGGGGAAGAAACCTTGTGGACTCCCATTAACCAAAACTGAAGCTCTGTATTCTGAGATCATGCTGGAGATCCACGCGACCCATTCTAAAGAGAACCCAAATTTTAGTAAAACTTTGCTTAGAAAACCTCTGTCCACTCTGTCTTATGCCTTTCTAATATCCAGTTTCAGCATCATCCTCCTTTGTTTGCATGTTTTTGCCGAATATATTGCCTCATGAGCAACTATGATCCCATCCACTATACTTCTGTTTGGTGTGAAGCCACTCTGTTCCTGGGATATTACCTTTTCCAAAACCAATTTCAGCCTGTTTGTTGCCACTTTTGAGATTATTTTGTAGATAGTGTTGCAGAGTGAAATTGGCCGGAAATCATCAAAGGATCCCGGTTTCTCCTTCTTGGGTATGAGAGCAACTAGTGTATTGTTGAAATCTTTGAGAAGTGAGCGATTTCTTCGTGACTCCTCAACCACCTGAAGTAATTTATCCTTCAGAGTATCCCAGAATTTTTGCTAGAAAAAGGCTTGAAAGTCGTCAGGGCCCAGGGCCTTTTCACTCCCAAGGTTGAAGACTGCATTCTTTAATTCCAAGACCGTCACCGGTTCCATGAGCATCGTATTATCCTCCCGAGTGATCTTTGTCTCAATTACATCCAATAGATCTTCTTGTGCTTCGTAATTGGTAAGATTATCTTGGCTCCACAAATTTGAGAAGTCAACAACAACTTTATTAATCTCCTTTTCCTCAGAAATTTCTGAACCATCGGTCCCTTTGATAGAAATAATTCAATTGATGCTCCTTTTTGCTTTTGCTGAGCTGTGGAAAATTTTTGTGTTCCGGTACCCTTCTCTAAGCCAATTTTCCCTTGACTTCTGCCTCCAATGGATTTCTTCTCTCTGCAAGATTTCATTGTATCTGCCCAATAAATCTTTTTCTGTCAGGCAATCAATCTCGTCCATCCCTTCGACCAGAACTTTGCTATTTAAAACACTCAATTGATCCTTAAGAGTTTTTTTTTTTCTGCAAAGATTTCTCCAAAATAAACCCGGTTCCAAACCTTTAGTTTGTTTTTAATGAACTGTAGTTTTTTGAAGAATTTGTAAGCTAGGTATCCTTCCTCCCTAGGCACCTCTAGCCACTAGCGGGTCACCATTTCCGAGAAGCCTTGTTCTCGAAACCACATTTTTTCCATTTTGAAAGGGCATTGTATAGGCACTCCATCCTTCTGTATGATCAAAGACACCGAGAAATGGTCCGAACGCGACGATCTCAATACTTCAGCTTAATAGATCAATGGTTCCTCATGCCAGTGTCTGGCGGAAGAAGTGGTCTAGCTTTTTTGCTATTTTCGAGAAACCTCGCCTTCTATTCGTCCAAGTGAAAACCCCACCTTTGGCCTCTGCTTCCAAAAGCCCGTTGTCCGTCACAAAACTTAGGAAGTCATCCTGAATTCTACATCAACCTCCTCTGCCCCCACTTTTGTCTAATGGGCTGAGCGTAGCATTAAAATCTCTAGCCAAAAGCACCAGTGACTGGTCCACGGTTCGGAGGAAATCCGAGATTTCACCCCACATTCGCCTTTTGTCATCTGAACTAACAGGGCCATATATATTGACGAGGTACCCAGAGAAATTCAAAGTTAAAGAACTTACTCTCACCACTTGCCATGATCTTGATTTTGATACAACCTCCAATTTGACCGTCCTGGGGTTCCAGAGGATTCCCAGACCCCCAAAAGCGCCCACTGCATCTACAAAGAAACTGGACCATTTTTGTCTTACTCCAAATATTCTAGCCGCTTCTTCCCCTTCTAGCTTAGTCTCCTGAATGCAGACTATGTCTGGATGCGTTTGATCAAAACCCCTCTTGATCATCCGCCGTTTGTCAGAGGCATTACAGCCCTTGACGTTCCACATTAAGATTTTCATTGCTGGCCAGGAGAGAATTAATCTCTCCCGGATTTGAGCTTCCTCTGCCCCTTCATGTTGCTTGCATCTTCTAGCAATTTCTGAATGGATTTCCTGCCTCTGGAGCGTTGTCCACCGGTGTTGGCTTTTGTTGATTTTGCATTGGTTTGTCTGATTGTCCGCTGATCAACTATGCCCATCTCCTCCTAAAGCCCAAATTCATCCTCCATATTTGCTAGTTCTGTGTCGGTCTCTGAAAACACCTCCATCTCCGATTTTGCTGGGGACATCTGAATGTCCTTGAAGGAGGCCTCGGTATTGTCGAAGTCATCTATGGGTTCTGCTCTACCAACACCCTCATCGACCAGCAGTTCATGCCCGACAACGGTAGCGTACATTGTCTCGCACTCCATTGGGCAGATCATCAGAGCTCTCTCCTGTGTGGGTGTGTTAAAATTTCGATTCAAGTCCTCGGCCACAATTGCTAAAACAGTTTCTTTAGATCTAGCAGTTCCTACCGGGTTTTCCTTGGAATGAGGAAACCCCAGAATCTCTTTGTCTCCCTTGTAAGTCATGCTTCCAGAAGCCCGCGTTTCCTCTTCTTGACAGTTGGATACAGGGGTTGCAAATACTTTCGGTTGGGGTTCAATTCCCTGTTCTTCCATTTGGGGTGCTGGGCTCCGAGCTCCTAGATCAAACATTTTGGCCAGTCTGTCCTGCAAACTTTTTTCTGAATTATTTTTGCCCTTCTGCTTCATTTGGCAATCCTGCTCCAGGTGCCCCCATACTTTACAGTTTTTGCATTTTTCCAAAATCTCGTCTACGTGGATTTCTTGCCGCCAGTACCCTTCTGCCGTCCTAATCTCAACATCTTTAGGAAGGAAGGGGTGTGGTTTCCACATGATGCATATTCGGGCATACATGCAGTGGTCCTCCTTCGAGATCGCCTCATCTGCTTTAATGAAATTGCCAAGCTTGCCACCAATAGTTTCCAGGGTTTCTGCATTCCAGTATTCAAATGGGAGGTTGTAAAGTCTGATCCAAATGGGTATTTCCTCAGCCGAAGCCTGCTTTGGATTGAAATTTGGGGTTGAATCTTTGATATACATTCCAATACCGCTCATCATGAACCGACCATTGAAGATTATTGCAGTTTTTTCCCTCACGGAGCCCGCCATAATCAAGAAAAATCCGTTTGGCAGGGTTTTGATTAGAAAATGCATTCCCCATTCTCCGTCCACCCATTCCCTTATTTTGGGATATACCGGCCATCCTCCGCTCCACTTCATGAAGAAAGCCCTTTCTCGCTACATTTGCACTGACGCCTTCCAGCTTTCTGATTCAATCCTGATGCTTACCGACCGATTATCTATAGTCGTTGGTACTTCCTTTGTAATCGATTTTGCATTCTGGTCAGATCAAGGACCCATTCTTTCTTTTGCACCCTTCTGGCCTCTCCCTTGGCGCCGAAAAAAATCTTGGGAAAGCCCCAGCGATTTTGCCCATTTTGTGGTCTATTGTTAGCGCAGGCTCCATCGTTTGTACCTGTGTCCCATCCGCCATGCCTCTGGTACTGGCCGTTGGGTGGAAACCTGGGCCTACGTGAAAAACAAGGTACTGGGGCGCTGCCATTTCTGCTGCCAAGAACTTGGTCTTCGAACCCTACCCTCCTGTGTCGCTCCATCAATCCGCGCAATATGATACTCTTTTGATCATTCACTGATCTTACAAATATAGAGTAGTTGTTATAAAACTCTGAGAAATAGTTTGTATATCAAAGACAATAAGATAATACATCGCCATTCTTTATTAGCTATGAAAATTTTCTTTAACCCCTGCTAATCTTTTGTTGAGAATGCTTCCCCATTCTTGTTTTGTGAGATCATTTCTGCACATTAATTCCAACCACTTCTTTTTTTTCCTCCATTGTCATTGGTGTTTTTGTTAGTTCATGTCCTCGGTTGGGGATTCCAAACACCTTATTTATTTCCTTGGCCGAGTAGGAAATTGTTACAGTTTGCTGGGAGTACCGGATTATAGATTTGTGAGCCTTCTTATTATAACCAGCCACCATAGCTCATAATATGGATTCAAATTCCTTTAAATAAAAAAATGGGCATATAAATTATTTTGTCTACCTCTGCTATTGGTAATGCTTCTTTGAGAGTGTGCTTGTCTTCTGCATTTTCCCACTAGGTGCGACATCCACTTCCTACTACACTTTCAAAACTGATATTGGCAGCCGTAGTATTTTCCATGATGTTCCCTTTTTCCTTCTTGCTTGTCGTCTTCTTCGCCTTTCTCACCTGCAAGACTGGATTTTTTCTCTTTGGAATCAATGATTTTCCCTTTGCTCGGGTTCCCAATGCTTATTTTTACCATTTTATGGTATTTGGCCTGTTGCCGTATGCCCTTATTAATTTTTATACGCCAACCGTTTTGTGTCTCCTTTTCTTTAATTGTCCTGCCGCCCTCCTTCGTACGACCACCCTCCTTCGTACGACCACCCACCTTTGTATGGCCCGAGTGGGAAATTGTTACAGTTTGCTGGGAGTACCGGATTACAGATTTGTGAGCCTTCTTATCATAACCAGCCACCATAGTTCGTAATATGGATTCAAATTCCTTTAAATAAAAAATGGGCATATAAATTATTTTGTCTACCTTTGCCCTTGGTAATGCTTCTTTGAGAGTGTGCTTGTCTTTTGCATTTTCCCACTAGGTGCGACATACACTTCCTACTACACTTTCAAAACTGATATTGGCAGCCGTAGTATTTTCCATGATGTTCCCTTTTTCCTTCTTGCTTGTCATCTTCTTCGCCTTTCTCACCTGCAAGACTGGATTTTTTCTCTTTGGAATCAATGATTTTCCCTTTGCTCGGGTTCCCAATGCTTATTTTTACCATTTTATGGTATTTGGCCTGTTGTCGTATGCCCTTATTAGTTTTTATGCGCCAACTGTTTCGTGTCTCCTTTTCTTTAATTGTCCTGCCACCCTCCTTCGTACGACCACCCACCTTCGTATGGCCAGTAGGGAGATGTACGACATACGACCTCCTTGGTGCTGCGTACGCTGCAAATTTCACTCCTCTCCGTCCCCCGTCTAGCTGGATGCGTACGACTGCAAGGTGTGGAGAGAGCTGGCTGTTCATGTCTGCTCGTACACCCTCCTTGGTGTTGCGTACGTCCTCGTTGATGCTGCGTACGCCACCACTTCTCGGTATGCCGACCCTCCAATGCTTCCCACTTGTGTGTGAGTTTGCTCCTACCAACTCCATACAACGTACGATCTCAAGTACGGCCCCTTCCAACCTTGTATGACGTACTATCTCCTGTACGACCCACCTGTAGTCCGTATGCCAAACCCCCTCTGACTTCGTATGGCAGATTTTGAAGATACACTCGAGGTCTAACCTCCCGTACGTACGCGGGCTAGCCTCCTTGTCCCGTGCTTGTACAACGCCCATGCCAAATGCTCTCCCACTTCCTTCTCATACTTGTACGGTCTCCCGCTCGTACGGTGTTGTGTGGGTTAAAATGCCGCTCCCAAGTCTTTTATAAGACGATTGGATATTAGGGTTCGGTTTTATTAATTCCCCCATAGGATGGTTTTTTACTTTTTCTTTTATTTCTCCCATTATGTTCAAATGACATATAGGATGTATCTCTCTTCTTTGATTATACGGTCTTAATTTTGATCCATTGATTGGGTCTTTTAAGGGATTATTATCCAATGTGGATAATTTTATAGCTCCATTATCCCTTACCTCCATAACTCTGTATGGTCCTAACCACCGTACTTTGAACTTGCCTGGCTTAATTTCATTTTTTCTGTTATACTTGAGAACCAGTTGGCCGGATCTAAAATTCATCTTCTTCAAGTGCTTATCATGCCAAAATTTCCGTCTCTCTTGTGCCACCTCAGTTGCCCATTGGGCCAGCGTCCTCATTTCATCTAGCTTTATTACAGCACTGAGTCTTTCCTTTAAACTTTCCGTATCTCCTAATCTGTGTTCAACTGCTATTCTTAGGCTTGGTACTCCATATTCCATAGGCATCGGAGCCTCTTGCCCGTACATTAAGTGAAAGGGTGTTTGTCCAGTGGTGGCTTTGTAGGTCATCCTGTAAGCCCACAGAACTGTTGGTAGTCTTTCTGCCCAATCTCTCTTTTCCACTCCACAAGTCTTGTATAAAATTGTTATCAATATTTTGTTTGTGGCCTCTGCTTGGCTGTTTTCCCTTGGATAGTATGGATTGGAAAATGAGTGGAAAATTTTATACTCATTTATCATTGTTCTGATTGTCTGATTCACAAAGTACACCCCCTGTCACTCGTGAGCTGCAATGGTATACCAAATCTTGTTACTATCTGTTCATAGAGAAATTTGATAGTACTCAGAGCTGTGTTGTCTGGGAGCGCTCGTGCCTCTGCCCATTTTGTAAGGTATTCAGTTGCCACCACTATGTATCTGCATCTGTGGTTATTGCTAACAGGCAAGGGCCCTACAAAGTCCAACCCCCACCGCTCAAACAATTCTTGTGGTTGAGATGGGAACAACGACATTAAGTCTCTTTTTAGGGGTTTCCCTGCCCTCTGACACGCATCACAGCTCAAGACCCATTCCCGAGCATCTGCATACACTGTGGGCCACCAGAGTCCAGCCAACAACACCTTCCGAGCTGTTGCATCAGGCCCCATATGGCGAATCCTCAGGACCCCCGAAATTTCTTCCTCCATCACACATCTTAAAATCTTGTCTGGCCCCATCTTGTACAACAATCCCTCTATCAATTGGAATGTCCCGCTCTTGAGTGCAATTTTTCTTCTTTTTGCTACCGACATTTCTTTCGGAAAGGTAGCAGTTGACAAGTACTGTCCTATCCCTTCGTACCATTGGGGTAGTATGGCAATTTGAAATAGGTGGGCATTAAGAAAATCCTCATTTATTCCACTTCCGGGGGCTTCCCCCGACTTGATTCTTGATAATTGATCTGCAATTACATGACTTTTGCCACGCCGGACTATGATTTTAAAAATAAATTCTTCCAGGAGGATTAGCCTTCTGCTTACTCTCCCTTGGATTACAGGCTTATTCACGAGATACATGAGTGCTTGATGATCAACAAAAAATTTAAAGGGAGTAGCTAATAAGTAATGTCTAAATTTCTGAACTGCATAAACCATACCTAGTGCTTCTCTTTCAGTGGTACTGTAAATCCACTTTGCTTTTGATAGTAGCCTGCTCGCGAAGTGTTGGCTAAAATTTTTGTAAGCCACTAAGACTATACCTTACAAAATTGTAACTTTAGGCAACGGTATAATGAGATAAATCTCTCCTTTCAGCAATAGGGGAGGCTCCCTTCTTACTGCAGGTGGCTTCAGCAGGATTTCAACTGTAATTGGATAAGAGTGATACTTTCAACCTTTTCCTCTTGTTAAGAAAAGATTCACAAATAAAGACAGCTTATTAACTCTACAAAGATCACCTACTGCTACGATAATACCGGTGACTTAGCAATTGACATAGAACAACTTCTAAGGCAGCAGTTATAAATACATTTGGTGAATTAAAACAAGGGCCCAAAGTCTCTTGCACTTAATCCTATTTTGATGATAACGAGAACTAATAGTGAGGCTCAAAGTCTCTCACTAATAGTTCTGAAATTTAAAGAAAAATACTCAAA
>MU224719.1:1726591-1748851 GCA_018584345.1 Thuja plicata
AGTGCTTCCAAAATCGACGCCCAAGGGAAACTATTAAAAACGTTGTTTTAAGGAAGCATTTACATTCACTTTAAATGCATATGCAATGCCTTTGAAATTCGACGTCATGGGAAGAAGACAAAGGAAGTTTTTTTTTTAAAACACACTTGATAGCATGTGTAATGCTCCCTAAAAACGACATCTTGGGAGAATATAAAAACGTGGATTTCAAACTCACATGTATTCACTTCCTTAGTATATGCAATGGTCTTCCCAATTCGACGCCCTTGAAAGTTTATTAAGAACGTTGATTTTAAGAGCTATTTGCACAAGAGAAAGTATATGCAATGGCTCCAAAATTCGACGCCTTGAGGAGGATATAAAAACGAAGAAGTAAATACACTTTATGAATGCATTTACATATGACTTTCATGAGGAAAAAGCCACCCGAGGAGTTTAAATACGTTGTTTTCAATATGTAATTGCATATAAAAACAACACCCATAAGGATTAAATACGCTCTTTTGAGGTTCAACTGCATATGTTCAAAATACATAGAATATATATGCAGTTACAATTAAAAACAACGTATTTAATAAGAAAAAGACTTAGAGGTGAGTTTTAAAAAGTGTTTTGCACATTGATGATATGCAATGAAGAATAAAAACCACACCTTTAATACTTAAGTCTTTAATTTTGAATTAATTTAATATATAACTATAGTGTTTTAATAAAGTAGCATGAAATTAGACTATTTTAAAGCTAATTTCATAAAAACATTAAAAACTATAGTCAAATCAACTCGGAATGAGTTGAAATTTGAAAATGGACTAAAATCCACTTAATATATCAAATATAATTTGAACTCGTGCAATTGACTTCGAAAACCCCACCTTTTAAGGATTTTTAAAGAATATGCAGTCAACCTGAAAAACCCCACCTTTTACATCATAACTTGAGTTATACTACTCCGTTTGATGCCTAAGTTAGCTCGAAACGAGTGTAATTCAAAGGGCTATCGAGTTAAGGGAAAATCAAGATTAAAAATTGCAAATAAGAAAGAGAAAAACAAAGAAAAGGACTTAAGAACGCATGAAACGTGTGTTAACAAAGAACTTTTCAGGGATGACGAATTATCTTTATTAACACTTTATCCGGAACGTTCAAATTATAGAGGATACTACTACGAATTGACAAGAAAAATTCCGTAGGGTTGCCACAATTTTGTGATCTCAAAATTGAGGACAACACGAAGTACACTGGATGATCCAGTCCTTCCTCCCCCATTTGTGCCAGGGTGGCACCTATTGCATAATTAGAAGCGTCCACATAAACGTGGAATTCTTTGTCCCAATCCGGGTATATGAGAATACGAGCACCTACTAGTCTCTCCTTTAGTTCCTGGAAGGCCTCCTCTTGTTTCTTCTCCTAGCAAAACCGTTCCCCTTTCTTGGTTAGTTTTTCTAAGGAAAAAGATACTCCATAAAATCCTTTTATAAATCTTCTGTAGTACCCCACATGCCCCAAGAAGGACTTTACACCAGTTACATCAGATGAAGCTTCCATATCCAGAATCACGCTGATCTTGTCAGGATCTGTTTTCAATCCTTTCTTGCATACTATATGGCCAAGGAGTCTGCCTTGTGGAACCATAAATCTACATTTCTTGGGATTCAAGGCTAGTCTTTTTGCATCGATTCATGCATTCGCCAATGATCTTGAGGTGGTGTTGCTTTCCACTATAAACTGACCAATCATCCAGGAAGGCGGAAGTTCCCTACAAACATACCATGAAAGATGTGTAGTATGATTCTTTGAAAGGTGGCTGGTGCATTGCATAGTCCAAAGGGCATTCTATTATAAGCATACACACCATCTTCAACTACAAATGTGGTTTTCAGTTTATCCTCCTCAGCAATGCTGATTTGGTTATAGCCTGAAAACCCGTCCATGAAGGTATATTTCATGGCCGGCTACCTCTTCTAGGATACTATCCGTGAAAGGAAATGGAAAGGGGTCTTTTATAGTTACCGCATTCAAGCATCTAAAGTCTACACATATCCGGATTTGGTTCCCGTCCTTCAATGATATGACTATAGGAGACACCCACTCACTGGTTTGTACCTTGAATATGATTCCTGCTTCAAGCGTTTTCGTGATTTCTTCTTGTACCTTGGTTGCATAGTTCTTATTCATCCAATAAGGTCGTCTACGCACCGGTCTTGCTCCTGGTATCAATGGTATTCGATGGACGCACAACTCTGGCGGTACTCCTTTCAGGTCCTTGTATGTCCATGCGAATACATCCTTGTATTTAGGAAAGATTTTAAACGCTGCTTCTTTCAATACTGGGTCCCAATCATCTCCTACGAGGATTTCCTTGGGTTCTTCCTTCGCACCCAGGTTTATTGTTTGCAATTTGGCCTCCTTGTATTCTACCTTTTTGTCAAATATGTGTGTTGGTTTGTCATTGAGGGTAGTCGTGCCCTCCCTGTATTCCTTATAACCTCCCAGGTAACTTTCTTCTGATTCTGCTTCTTGAATTTGCAACATATTGCACTCTGGTTGGAATACCTCATAGTCTCCCATCTGCCAGTGAAACTGGCCGTTGAGGGAGCCTGTTTCATCTTTTGAGCATTCCCCGAACCGGAGCACTCCTTCATTTGGTTCCACTCATTCCTGGTCTTCTCCCTCTGAGTCAGATGCGAGATCCTGACTTACACACTGATTCCTTAGATCTATTGTGTATTTTCTCCCTTCTACTTCTATGGATAGGATATTTTTTTCCAATTATGGGTGGCCTTTGCTATGACCAGCCAACCTCTCCCCAACAATGCATCGTACCCTTTCTTCTCCAGAGTAGTCACCACAAAGTCCAGGAGGAACTGCTGTGTACCAATCATTACCTTTTGCCCCATCAAGGTTCGTATTGGCTTGATTCCATTCTGATCTGCCCCTACCAATTGAAATGTGGGTGGCCAGAGTGTGGGTTTCCCTAGTGCCTTCCAAGTCTCCTCTGGCAAGACATTCACATCAGACCCTCCATCCACAATAGTTTTTGATAGTTTACATCCCATTATCTCCATTTCGACTACTGCAGGTGTCCTCCCTGTCCCTATGGTGAATAGGGTATTGGTCTTTTCTGCTTGTGTTTCTTCTTTCTCCTCCCCCTTAAGGGTTTCCTCTTGGCTACTTATTCCTTGTGAAATTGCTTCCCGCAGCTGAGGTAGCGTTTCTAATAGATCCACAATTTTCACGGGGATGGTGGTCTCCAATACTTGTTTCATGATGTTTGGTACTGGTCAGTTGTTTGGAGATTTTGCGGTACTTCCTCTTCCTTCCCCTGTCATGTTATTTCTAATGTCCTTTCTGGCTTCTTGGAATCTTTCTCTCTCTGTAGCTATGTCGGGGTATGCAAGTTGCCTGGCTTGCATTCTTGTGATGGCGAATACTTCATTTTCAGACTCTGCAATATCAAGCTTGTTCACTCCCTTTTGTCTAGGGCAATTGGCATCCTCATGATTACTCGGTCCACACCATTTACACAACATCCCTTCATTCTGTCCTCCACCGTTCTAGCAATCTCGCGCGAAGTGTCCCCATTCGTTGCATCGCTTACATTGAATCATGGGTCTTCCTTTAGAGTCGTACTGGATTGCTCTCTGGGGTGTGTTGTTATTGCTGTTGTTATTACTGTTGTTGTTGCTTCCCCCTCTATTGTTTCGATACCCTCCAGATGAAGCTTCTGTATTTGTGTTACGTGGAGGGGTGGAGGGTGGTGTGGATTGTTCTCCTTGGGTGAAGAATACTGTGCATTCCTTGCTTTTAGATTGTAGGGGCCGTCTTTGATTGTGTGGCCTTACATATGACAGATGTTGCAGAAGGCTTTGCGCAGGCAGGTTCCTTTTGTGTGCCCCTCCTTTTCGCAATCTGTACACCAGAGTTCCCTCCCCTCTCTTTTTTCTTCCTTACCTCCTGGTACTTCCTTCATTAACTGCATCATGTCTTTTCTCAGAGCTTGGATGGTCTTGGATTCATCCCCGCTTTCTTTTGAACTCTCGCTCCTGCTTCCCTGTCTTTTAGCTTTGAAGGTTCTGTTCTCACTTTCTATGTCCATTGCCCGGGTGCATGCCTCTCCAAAGGATGATGGTGGTACTATCTTCATTTTTCGTTTTAAGGACTGGGTTAACCCTTCAATGAACCACCTTTTTTTTAATCCGTCAGCAGGTTTGTTATCCAACTTCCCTATCAATTCCTTGAGTCTCCTGCTATAACCCCTGATTGACTCATTTTTCCCTTGCCTAGTATTATAGATTTCTGTGACTATCTCGTCATCATCACGTAGGAGTCTGAATTCCTCCTCAAAGGCGGTACAGAGATCCTTCCATGTGGTTTTCTGCATAGCGTCCAAGTCTGTATACCAATCAATAGCTATACCTCTTAGTGTGGCCGGGAAGGCTTTCAACCATTCATTCGCATCATTTTCTCCATTGGCCTGCCATATGGTGATACACGTTTTACAGTGACGGGCAAGGTCCTCCGATCCTTTTCCAGTAAATCTAGGAAGTTTTTGCTTGACTACTGCCATTCTCCTTCCGCTCTTCCCTCCTGCCTGGATGCTCCCTCTTGCCGGGACATTCCCTCGTGTAGGGATGCTTCCTCCAGAACTAGTGATCTCTCCTCCTTGTGATTCCTCTGTTTGGCCGGAGCTGTGTTCCTCCCGGTGCTCTCTTTGTGCGGGGGTTTTAGGATTCTCCCACCCTTCCTGCCTCTCTGATGTTTCTGAGAGAGCCAAGTTGGCTATACCTTCTATGGTATTTTCAATCAGCGTTTCCTCAATTTGCCTCTCACTTAGAGGTTGGTTCCCCAATCCTCTCAAGTGGCGACGTCTTTCTTCTTGTTGATGCAGACCAAGAATTCGTAGGGCCACTTCTTCAGTTTCTTCTTCTGGCCTATGCTTGGGATACTTATTTGGAAGCAGGGGCGCGAATTATTTTAGTGGACCGAATGTCTAGCTAGAAGTTGAGGAATTTGTCCAAGTAGATCATACACCGCTAGTGGTACCGAAGTTCGTCTCGTACTGTGCTTTCTGGAACCGCTCTCTCTCGGCTTCCCTTTGCACATACTGGTACTTCCCAGGCCACCACCAGATCTTGTGTCACCTGATCTTCTCTTGGTATTCCCTCCTCTTCTCTGTAACTATCTGTATAGGGGTTTTCTCATTACTCCATCCTGCCCAGTTGACGACCTCCAGGTTCGGGCTTAGGCATCGGCGCCAAAATGTAGAATGGTTATTAATGCACAATACACAGAATAATGCAGCATAGATTCAATAGTACCAATAAGACATTTATTACCAATAATAACAGAATACACAGAATACCATACCAGGATACCAAGATGGCGAGGAAATGTTATTTACTTTATTTATTACCCACAAAACCATAAGCCCAACATCAATAAACCAAAGTTCTTATATAATGGTCGGTTGGTTGGGGAAACCAACATACGCATCTCCTCGCTTCTAACTACCCTCCCAACAAAACATAACTAAGTCTAATGCAATATTACTTTATTATGTACTACAGTGGGCAGATGCTCGAGACTTCAAGATTGCAATTGGATGCTCCAGGCTCATGCTCGAAGGTTGCAAGTGAGAAGGAAAGTTTCAAATCAGATCATCAAAATGCCAATTCAATGATCAAGATGGACTTTAAGGAACGATTCAACCACATGAAGACATCGTCAAGAAGTTTAAGATACATTAAGTCTATGAAGATGCAAGTACAAATTCAAGTCATGACAATGAGAAAGTTTCCAAGAACGAAGATGAAAAAAAGCTGAAGATGAAGCAATTTGGCAATATGACATCATGTGAGAGAGTTTGACAATGTTGAGTATCATGAGATATTTTCCCATCTTCAAAAGATTGATCAAGTCTACAAGATAAGGATGATGAGATGACACCTAGTTGTCTTCTACCAATCAGAAATTCCAGTTCAATCACAGTCAATCATACATGCCAAGTTTACAATTTTCTCATTGGCTATCAAAAGCTTTGTAATTTTTTTATTGGCCCACAGTGTGATGCCCTCATGTAATTGGTTGTCAATTTGGCAACCCTAATTAGGGTTTGTAGGGATGAATTGTGATGACCCTATTTTTAGCAGGTTGTGGCAGTGACCGGGTCAGCTCATCATCACGACCCTCGTGAGCTGATTCAAAGATTTGAGGGTCCCAGTTGACAGACTTACTATTTTTAGTAAGTCTAGACTTACTAAAAATAGTAAGTCACTGGGTCAGTTTCCATTTCTGACAGGGTAGGATCGGCGGTGGTCAATTCTCCAGATGATATTCAGTTATTCAGTTCTTGGACTGGGGACTTATTATTTATAGTAAGTCTATATTTGGCAGTGCCCATTTATGGCAGGGCGGTGATGAGCATGTTGGTCAGTCAGTATGGCAGGTGTTGCAGGAATCATCATCACAGTTTTATTTAATAATTACTTGTATTAATTAATAACAATATGTTATTAATTAATATTAAGACGATATTATAATAATAATACTTTATTATTATTATAATGTTTAGAAGTTTATATTATCAAGGGCAGTTAACTGATGATGGTTTTTGGGAAACTTTGAAGACCAAGGTATTATAAATACAGGCTCAGTTGTGAAGTAAAGGATCTATTGAATGTTGATTATTGATTTCTTTTTGGGAATTGTTCCTACTTTCTGTGCCCTAGCCAGGGTCAAATTAGTTGATTGAAGACTGATTCTTCTTCATCTAATCCACAATTGATTGCTGTTGTATAATCAGTTGTCTGTAATCGATTGCTATTGTATAATCGATTAACTTCTTCCTTCATACTGTTTTGTTTGTGACTGGAGGAAAGAGGAATTATCAATTTATTTCAAGCACACCGAGGGTGCGATTTTACATTGCATATTTACTGGACTGCATACAGAAGCATTGCCTGAATACGATTTGTTCATTTCTGAGAAAGGCACTTGAGTGACAGCTGGGTCACGATACATACTGGAAACGCCAGCAGTGTAGTTCGTTTGGAATGAAGGCTGGCCGCAATTCTCAGTCACGCCATCACTGCTGAATGCAGGTCGCAATGAGCAAAACCGGCCGCATGAAGAGTGCAGGAGGCCGTAGCCTCTAAGTCTGCAGGCTGCGTTAGGAGAAAGGCCACGTGACAGCAGTGGGGGAGGACGTAGGGATTGCAGACAGGGTAGTGCGTAGAGTGCAGGCTGTGGGAAGTTAAGGAGGCAGACGTGGGGTTGTGTATAGCATGACAGGGCCGTGTGAGGGGTGTAGGCCGTGGGGAGTAAAGGAGGAAGCCGTGGCAGTAGTATAGGAGGGATTCAGTGTGGTGTGAGACAGTACAAACTGCCATCCGTGTGAGACACCAACAGTGCACTAAAGATTTAGCATAGAAGCAAATACAAATTGGCTGTCCCTTGCGTAAGCTACCAAGCATGAATAAAATCAGGTTCTTGTGAATTTCCTAAAGTAATAAATGAATAGCCATTTTGAATGTAATGCATCATTTGTTTCAAATAGTTAAATACATTTTAAAATATCCGAACTACCTAGTGTTATCTTGAAACTTTGAATTTATCCCATTTATGTCTGTATGGGTTTCGAAAGGAACAAAGAAATTTGGTAAGAATAAACACCAGCCAGTTGAATTTTATAATCATTTGAAGAAGGAATAGAATTACCAGTTGATTAAATTGAAGAGTCAGTACCAGTCTTCCTGCCAACTGTTTGATTAAATGCCAAGTGTATGATTTGCTTAAAGATTGGATGAATTTTAAGAGGGTTTATCAATGAGGCCAACTTAGGCTCTTTACAATGGTATTAGAGCCAGGTTCTTGCCATCCTGTGGGGTAGGGAAAAATACTTGAGTGCAGATTTGCTAGTCTATTTAGAGTGACCAGCACTCCTGAGATGGATAGATACAGGCGGCTCAGTTCTGAGAGCCGGCGCAGCAGTACACGGAGTACTGACAGGATAGATACATTGATGGAGAGACTTAGACTCCATCAACAGAGGCTGGCAGACAGTCTGTCGGATCCAGAGACAGTGGATAGGGCAGCCAGATACATGGTTTTTGGCTTTCCATAGGCCGTCATCAAGATTGCAGGGCAGGAAGCTTGAGCTTTCCCCGACAGGTGTCCGAGATGTAGACCCACCGGTATATAATATGACACCTATTCATGGAGTTGATTTTAGACACTCCACACATAGACAGGTGGACGAGCCAGCGCCAGTGGTAGACTGCAGGACTGAGCTTCAGCAGGTTGAAGCTTTCCGTGTAGTTGCTGCAATAGATGGAGGTACAGTTGATGCAGTAGTTGCCTCCGATGGTCCATTTGCTTTTGAGGATGGACTTGTCATCGAAGATGTATATATTAGCTGTCGCAGTCTAGCACCGGAGCGAGAGGCAGCACACCTCTCAAATAGGGTAGGCGAGAGCCAGGAGCTACCTTACTGTAGTGTGGATGACATTGTGATACGTCTAGAGATAACGACTGCAGTAGACGTCAGAACCACACCTGATTGTATTATCGAGTCTGACAGTGACTCCAGTTCTGATTGCCAGTTGGATGGTTATTTGGTTAATATGGAGGGAGTTGTTGATAGTGGGAGTATTGTAGTATTGGAGGATATGACGGTGGACTCTAGATCGCCAAAGGAGGATACCACTTTTGAGGACTGCCTGGAGGAGATGGAGACAGATTGTACTGATTTGGATAGTGGCAGTCCCAAGTTGGGATTAGAACAGGAAATGCCAGTATTCTCCTGCGATGAGGATTTGAGCGGGGAGTCCGCGTATGATGATACCAGTGTTGAGTCAGAGACAGTAGACACAGACTTGTGCTAGCATGACGTGGATTCATTGGTTAGTACGGAGTCAGTTGGGATTCCTTCAGGGACACCTGAAGAAGTGGAATCGTTGCTAGCATCTGGGATTGCTTCAGATACCTCTTACACGACTCCTGAGGAGGACCCCGAGTTACCTCAGAGTACAGATCAGTCCCAGGATCTGGAGTACCCGGAGGTTACAGGGGATGAGGCAGCTGAGAGTGTGGAGGAGTTAGACTCGACAGTAGCTTCCTCATGTACTGAGGAGTTTGACGGAGACATGTCAGATGCTGATACTCCGTTTGAGGACATGAGTTCAGTTGTTAGTTCACAGAGCTTAGTCGGCAGGACACAGGGAGATGGTGTTTCTGAGAGGAGTACATTGGGTACCACTTCTGTTTGCAGTTTAGACAGCATGTCAGAGGTGTTGCATAGGAGATCGACTATTTAGAGTCATCATGTGACTAGTCAGTTGAGAGTCAGTGAGCGTGATATTTTCACTGCATTCGAGCATTTTGATGTTGCACGACAGCTGCTAGCTATTCACGGATGGGGTTCTCCTATGGATGAGGAGTATGGTAGTTGTCACTTATCCCTCACAGAGATTCATTCATTACAGGAGGCTATCAGGATTTTGAGACAAGATTATTTTCATTTGGTAGCTGACCGAGATCACCTAGTTGAGTGGGGGAGTACAGCTTATGAGGCACTTTTGGATAGGGAGGAGGAAGTGAGTGAGCTTACTCAGGAGCTCATGACGACTTCTGAGGTTTTAGAGAGCACTGAGTTGGTTCTCCGGGAGTCACAGGCTCAATTAGCTGAGGTGACTGGGGAACTGGAGCAGCTTCAGTCTACACCAGTCCCAGACCCAGTGCAGCTATATATTGTGGTGTCGGGGGATCTGATGATGTCCACGGTTGGAGATGTGGGATGTGATGATGTGACTAACACACCTATCCGAGATACGGGGGCAGTAGGTACAGAGGAGGCGAGAGCATCAGTAGGGACAAGCTCTCACGGTGATTTGCTTCGCGCTACGGGAAGCGAATCTATTACCACATTACATACAACTGGTGACAGTAGACAATTGGCAGTGCCACATTTGCAGGAGGACCAGCTGTGGGTTGCAGGGAAACAGGTTGATGCTTCCACTTATAATTTTTACTGCACTGAGTCATTTTTGGACCACTTGCTTGAGAGTCCAGAATTTCGTGAGAGATCTTACCGAGCTTCAAAGGGTGTTCTCATCCGGGGTGCTGGCACGATCCGACGTTTGGTGAGAGAGATTGTAGGTACCTTGACTACAATGCTCCCACACAGAGATTTTGAGGTTGGGTTTGCTGAGAGGGTCACGTGGGACCCTGCCCAACCAATTGTGCAGAGTTCGAGATTGGAACCATCCGTGGGTCTGCGACTGGGGGATGATGATCCTCTGACCGAGAGCAGAGTTTTTTACCAACACTATACAGTGAGGAGCGCTGATCGGTTTTCATTTGACCCACATGTTGATGAGTTGAAGGCACATAGGTGGGGGTTGGCTCCTCGTCCTTGTCATCTGTATGGGGATGGGTTCTCGCCATCAGCAGTTGATGGGAGTTTTGGCTGCAAGTCAGTAGCAGGTAACTTGCAGAGTTATAGTGACTACAGGAAGTATACAGTGTGTGGATATTCGGGTCCAGGTACAACCTTGTTCAGGGGTATTCATCACTGTTGCGTAGAGTGGCTTCACACTCAGTACGGGTCAGCTAGGTGTGCAGGGGGAGTTTAGGGAGTAGGTGATCTCAGTCTCCCATACATCTTGGTTTCTGATGATCCGAAAGCTCACTTCTTTTGGGATCCAGGTAGAGACCGATTCAGTACCGGAGGTTGGGTGAGCGGTTTTTTGAGTTCTCTACAGGGCTATCCGTTTCACATTTTGGGTGATGCCACAGGAATTCATAGTTTTTGCCAGTAGCAGGGTGTACTTTTTTCTGTGGGATCCAGGTGGATTGTGATGTTCCTTGTTCCGATGATTGCTTGAGGACAAGCAATCTTGGGGAGGGTGGACTGTGATGACCCTATTTTTAGCAGGTTGTGGCAGTGATCGGGTCAGCTCATCATCACGACCCTCGTGAGCTGATTCAGAGATTTGAGGGTCCCAGTTGACAAACTTACTATTTTTAGTAAGTCCAGACTTACTAAAAATAGTAAGTCAGTGGGTCAGTTTCCATTTCTGACAGGGTAGGACCGGTGATGGTCAATTCTCTAGATGATATTCAGTTATTCAGTTCTTGGACTAGGGACTTAATATTTATAGTAAGTCTATATTTGGCAGTGGCCATTTATGGCAGGGCGGTGATGAGCATGTTGGTCAGTCAGTATGGCAGGGGTTGCAGGAATCATCATCACAGTTTTATTTAATAATTACTTGTATTAATTAATAACAATATGTTATTAATTAATATTAAGATGATATTATAATAATAATATTTTATTATTATTATAATGTTTAGAAGTTTATATTATTAAGGGCAGTTAACTGATGATGGTTTTTGGGAAACTTTGAAGACCAAGGTGTTATAAATACAGGCTCAGTTGTGAAGTAAAGGATCTATTGAATATTGATTATTGATTTCTTCTTGGGAATTGTTCCTACTTTCTGTGCCCTAGCCAGGGTCAATTTAGTTGATTGAAGACTGATTCTTCATCATCTAATCCACAATTGATTGCTGTTGTATAATCAGTTGTCTGTAATCGATTGCTGTTGTATAATTGATTAACTTCTTCCTTCATACTGTTTTGTCTGTGACTGGAGGAAAGAGAAATTATCAATTTATTTCAAGCACACTGAGGGTGCGATTTTACATTGCATATTTACTGGACTGCATACTGAAGCATTGCCTGAATATGATTTGTTCATTTCTGAGAAAGGCACTTGAGTGACAGCTGGGTCACGATACATATTGGAAACGCCAGCAGTGGAGTTCGTTTGGAATGAAGGCTGGCCGCAATTCTCAGTCACGCCATCACTGCTGAATGCAGGTCGCAATGAGCAGAATCGGCCGCATGAAGAGTACAGGAGGCCGTAGCCTCTAAGTCTGCAGGCTGCGTTAGGAGAAAGGCCACGTGACAGCAGTGGGGGAGGACGTAGGGATTGCAGACAGGGTAGTGCGTAGAGTGCAGGCTGTGGGAAGTTAAGGAGGCAGACGTGGGGTTGTGTATAGCATGACAGGGCCGTGTGAGGGGTGTAGGCCGTGGGGAGTAAAGGAGGAAGCCGTGGCAGTAGTATAGGAGGGATTCAGTGTGGTGTGAGACAGTACAAACTGCCATCCGTGTGAGACACCAACAGTGCACTAAAGATTTAGCATAGAAGCAAATACAAATTGGCTGTCCCTTGCGTAAGCTACCAAGCATGAATAAAATCAGGTTCTTGTGAATTTCCTAAAGTAATAAATGAATAGCCATTTTGAATGTAATGCATCATTTGTTTCAAACAGTTAAATACATTTTAAAATATCCGAACTACCTAGTGTTATCTTGAAACTTTGAATTTATCCCATTTATGTCTGTATGGGTTTCGAAAGGAACAAAGAAATTTGGTAAGAATAAACACCAGCTAGTTGAATTTTATAATCATTTGAAGAAGGAATAGAATCACCAGTTGATTAAATTGAAGAGTCAGTACCAATCTTCCTGCCAACTGTTTGATTAAATGCCAAGTGTATGATTTGCTTAAAGATTGGATGAATTTTAAGAGGGTTTATCAATGAGGCCAACTTAGGCTCTTTACATGAATCTTGGCCCTCCATTGTAATTGAACACCTATAAAAGGTCAAGGCCTTCTCATTTCTAACAATTAGTCATTAGAGTAGGAGAAGAGAGATGGAAGTGGAAGTAGGCTAGCTAAGGGAGAGACTTGATCAAATTGTTGCTATAATGCTACTAGAGTGATTTCTGATTCATTGTTGGTTTTAAAGGTGAATCACTTAATATTGTTTTGAAGTGTTGCATGGTTTCTTCATTCCTCACTTGGAATAAATCACATTTCATGTTGTTTAGAAGTAGTTTAGTTGAATGAAAGAAACTATGGATGTTTGTGATGTCCCCGTTTTAGCAGGTGTTTGGGGACATGATTGTTAACCCATCATTGCGATCCTCATGGGCTAATGACTCGATTTGGGGGTCTCTTGGTAAGAACTTACTATTTATAGCAAGTCTTCTCCTGTCAGTTTCCATTTGTGGCAGGGTGTCCAAGCAATTGACTTGTCGGAGCAGAGTAGTTGGTTTAGCTTGGTTTGATTATTCTATTAATTAATTGAGCATGGCTTAATTAATTGTATCTTGGAGCTATTTATTAAGTCAAGTCATTAATTATTAATGATATTTTTTTGACTTTGGTTTGAGCATTAATGAAGGAAGGCTTATATTTGAGTTTGATGAATGTAAATATTCAAATTACTAAGTCTTAAGCTTGGTGCTTTAAGTTATCAAAAGTGTGATCTTGAAGCTGATATATCGAGCTTTCTCGATGAGACTCAGTTCAATATATGGATTTTCGAAAGTCTCTCTCATTACCTTGAATGTTTTTTTTTAAAGATTGAAGAATTTGTTGGAGATGGAAATGAGGGTTTGAGAAGTGAATATCATGAGCAAAAAATTGTAAATTCTTTGTCTGCACCAACACTTTGAGTCAACGTTTATGTTGATGAATTGTGCAAGCTGCGGTAGTTTCATGGAAGCCATGGGAGACAATATTTCCTTTAAGCCATGGGAATCAGTATGAAACCAGTCATCAAAGCCTTGAAGATCCTGCCACCTTGCGTTTGGATTAATAGCTTGGACATGAGGTATGGTTTGTGAATCTGCCACCTATCTCTCAGCCACGAATTTCATACAATCTACCGCCAGTGCAGTCCCACGCATAGAGAGGCATTACGCAGGTTTTTAATAATCAATTTCTTTAAATGCTTATAGACGCTGCTTATGTGTTTGTTGATTCTATTTGTAATATTGGAGGTGAACGTCAGAATTTTGTAGGGTATAAGAAAATTCAATAGTTATTTTGAAATTAAGTTGTGTGTGCTTTGCACTTTGATTGTTGTTGGAAAATACAAAAAAAAAAAACATAAATTGTTGAAAATTTATTTTAAAAAAAAGATCAAATTCCAGAATCCCGGAGTTTCTTGCAGTTGATTTGAGAATAGAGCCAGTTGGGCTCTTTACAATGTTTACTTGTTTGACTCGAACAAAATTAGGCCACTAGCCTCTTGTTGATGGTAAGAGTGCCTTGTGTGGTAAGCTAGTGATTGCACTTAACTTCAATTGATATTCAATCTTTAGTTTGCATCCATTGATGAGATTGAAGAGGAGATATTGATATGAAAATCATTCGAGTATACCTTAGAAGCTTGCACTAGGTGGGTGGAAGTTGCTGATAAAACCGCATCTAGTAGAGTCCAAGTCATCCATGCTTCCTTCCATTCTTAGATTAGAAGTAGAAGCAAAAGTTAAGTTTGAATTTAAGTTGAGAGTTGAAGCTTTGGAAATCAAAAAACCATATTTTCATTGCACATTATGAAGCTAAATCTTTAGAAGTGCAAGTAAGTTGATATCCATTGATTGAACAACGTAAGTCCCCTAAGTGATTACCATCAAATCACATTATTTCCCTGAGCAAGTATCCACAATAGAAGGAACCTTGAAGTCACTTCATGATCTTACTTTGCAAGCTTAGCGTGAGAAGTGACCTTATTCAATGAGGGTTGAGTATTTGATGTTTCATCTCGAAACATTGATTGTTCGATTTTGTATGTTGTAGTGGAACAAAACTCACATCAACAGTGCTGAGACCCTCCTTGATTCTGCAAAACTTCTTGAAATGACCAAGATAAACAAAATTTATCCAACCTAATGTTGGGAATACAAAACTGTCTCTCCTTGAAACCAGAGATATCAAAAACAACTTCTGAAACTGAAATCACCATTTTGAGGAAGAAATTGCCAAACCCTTTTGCAGATGAGCACTATGACTCAAAAACTGATTGTAAAAAACCACAATTTTTTGTGGAAAAAAATTGACAATACCTTTCAATGATTTTTTTTGGAAAAAATAAAAAAAAGCCCGAGACTAACAACACTAGTCATGATTTTCTTGGAAAAAAACAGAAAACCCAGAAACAATTTTTAAGGAGAAAATCGAACAAGCTACATACATTCTTTGAGGAGAAATAATGATCAAAACTAGGCACGATTTTTGAGGAGAAAAAATGATCAAAACCTATAGACAATTGTTTAGGCGAAAATCGTGAAAACCCAAGGACTTAAATGAGTAGCTGACACAAAATCCAAGACACAGATCAGCATACAAAACCTTGTTTTTGAGGAAAACCGGTAATACCCATAATAAAACTGCAAAATAATTTTTAAGGAAAAAATTATTAAATCTAGAATAATTTTCTAAGGAAAAGATAATAAAAACCCACTGCTAATTTTTTATGGAGAAAAATTAGAAAAAATCGAGCACTAATTTTTATGGACAAAAATTAGAAAACCCATGCAATTTTTTTTAAGGGAAAAAGTTATGAAAACCCATACAAGATTTTTTAAAGGAAAAAATTATCAAAACCCATGCAAAATCTTTCAAGGGAAAAAAAATATTGATACCCAAACTGAAACATCTCCAAGTGGCCAAACAAACAGGTAGATTGCGTGCCCTAGTTGCGTTGTTGTAGGGAGATGAAGACATCATAGGCTGCGATCTAAAGAAGCCGTCTTCTTTGAGCCAAAAACACGGAATTGTCGTCGCGTGTTTGCATAAAACAAGACACATCCCGTCGCGCAACCTTTGAGCAGACGTGAGCACAAAAATACACAAAAAGAGTCGTCGTGGGTCTGAAAATGGAGGCTTCAACAAGCGCAGAATGGAAAACTAGAACTGCCGTTTGTAGAACCGCCGTGATTATAAAAATCCTTAAAAAACGACGCTCGACGAAAAAACCCAGAACACAGGCCAAAAACGACAAGGAAATGCATGAAAATCGTATGGGGAAGGGTCTCGGGATATAAACACAACTCCCATGAACCCACAACCAAAAAAATGCGAACAAGAAAAACTATGGATAACAAAAACCCTAGGTCAGGATCCGCCTATTGAAAACTCTCACATGCGAATTACAAAACCATTGTACACAAATTACTGAGCTCTCAAATAACTCCCAAAATCCTGGGTCCTCCCGTGAGAGAGTCAGACCCAGATTGGCTCCCACTCTGATACCATGTTATGGTAAATCGATGTATTAAACAAAGGAGACGAAGACTCTTTAAATAGATTTACAAAGACAATGTTTCTAAGTAAAACAATCGTGAACAAAAGACAGAAAAGGAAACTTCCTAAAGCATCTAAGGTGACCATTAAAGAAACATTACAATATTTTAATTGTGGTTAGGGGTTTAGAGGTATTCTTATAAGGTGGAAATATTTGTGGGAGTTAACAAGAAATGAGTAGGCCAACAAAATAAGCCCTGAGAAAAATAGTGGGAATTATGGTGGGTATCAGTGTAGTTGCTTACTTGAGGCAAAATTACGGGGGATTGTAGTGGGGAAGATTCCAAGAAAAAAATTTAGGGATCACAAGGAAGATAAATTCCATTGCAACACTTGTCTTGGGAAAAATGATAGAGGTGGAAGCTCTAGAATATTGTAGTGGGGAAAAAATCATATAGAATGTAAGCCAAGATCATGTGGTTTCGGCAGAGGACTTCAAATTTAGAGTGTGGCAAACTATCAAAGACTAACATTTTTGTTACATCAAAGTTGATTTGTGGTTGGACAACTAGGCTGATGCGAGTTCCTTGGTGGATGACATCCATTCATATTCGAGCTCCATCAGAACCAAAGGATATAATAATTTTCTTAAAAAATATTGGTTTAGTGAATTGACTATTGTTAGAGGTGGCTTTTTCGACAACCACTTTCTGTGAGATGATGCTTTCCTTTGAAAATTTTGAACACTCTAATGGAGAGCTTATATTGCTGCATTTTAGTCCTTGAGAAAATTAGAAGCTAAAGGCATCAGAGGCTAAATTGGACCTCTCATTTGACCCCAAAAAAGTCTTAGCTGATGGAATGTCATTATTAATAGTCTAAGTTACCAGTTCAGATTCCGGTACGGATGCGGATTCGAAATCTGTCCAATTTTTTTTTGGGTTGGGTTGGGATTCGTTTTGCGTTCGTCCGTACAAGAATATATATATTTGCAGCAGCAAATAAGTTCATACACCACTATTGTAATATTAAAGCAACATAGAAAAATACATCACCAGATTAAGTTAAAGATTATATTGCTACCAATTTTGATGTAAAAGATCTTTCAATAGGTTCCATTTTATCCCCAGGTGATGATCGCATAATGTTATTGCTGACTGAACTTCTCCATTTGCTGACGGTATACTATAAGTGCTGATTGGGTGCTTTGTGTATATTTTAATGAGTCCTGTTCTCTCCCACGGGAATCACCGTATGGGTCTTTGATTATATATGTTACTTTGATCCTTGAGACTCGAGTTCGTTGTCATCCTACGTTGGAGGCCAAACAAATCGTGGAGTGTGCCCACGTATCACTTCAACCCACAGTGGTTAAAACTATACATGAGACCGCTGTTTAATATCGGGCCAGTGTATTATGAGACCGCTGATCCTATTAGACTAATCTCCAATTGGTATGGAAGCATTCAATCCTTCCCGTACATTGGAGTTTGCCCAGCGTGTCGTACTACCATATACTGATAATTGGTTACTTTTGGGATGTTGTATTTACCGAATGATTGATAAGACTCGTCTTCTATTCCAGTGGCTGAGAAGAAGTTGCTGACTGTGTATTTTGACGGTGTTTAAAATGCTGACTGTGTGATACCTATTTCTCCTATTTTCTGACCCCGTGCTTGTATTTTCTTTTGCCTCTCGGAATATTACTTCAACCATGTATAGGAGCTCCCAATGACAATCTCCACCAAGGACCATATCTTAGTCCGCAGACTATATCGTGTGCGCTCCATATCATTCCCCTTTACTAAGCCAAATAATCAAATCTGAGACTATACATGAGATGGCGAATTCCCAGCGAATGTGAACCGAATCCGACTTCTGACAGAATCGACTTTCGATTTTGGGGTGTGCTGAGCGAATGTGGTAACGTAGTTAATAGTTGATCATCCACCATACATGCACCTATTCCATACTCTTATCTCACTTTTCTTTCTTTACATAGCCTTGTAATGCCTTTTCATCATATCCTTTCATAATAACACTTAATTATCTTATTACTGCGAATTTGCCTTTTCTTCTATAATATTTTACACTTTTATAGCTAATTTTGGCAGAGTCCAGAGCCGAGTCCACCAAAACAGGCGAAGTTGCCTCTGGGCTCGGACTCGGCCGAGTCAAACTGAGTCTGGGCTGACTCGCAGAGTCAGCCAGACTCAGCTGACTTGCAGAGTCCTGAGCCCAGGACTCGGCCTAATTTTAAAACTCTTTACACTTAAAAATGACTGTTGTTTATGGAGAAATTAGAATACATAATTAATTAACCAGATTTATTAAATAATTGAACAATCAAAATAATTTATAATACCACTGTATTTTTATATTTAATTAATTAATAAATGTAATCAATGAAGCATTCTAATCCATATAGGTAGCCTTAAAAAAGGCACCATGATGAAACATCTTAGCATAATTTTGGAAATAGAAGCTTAATACCTGTCCATTGCCACAATATATGACAGAAAATGACAGACTCGTCATTCTGCTTTTCTCTGTCATTGCACATAAATGGTATGAAACTACCTATTTTTTGTTGTCTTCTTTTAATTTCATCCCAGACTATATCCTTAGTAGCTTTGAACTTCAAGTCAGCATGAAAGATGAGAGATAAGCTGTGCTTTCTTTTAAATATAGTGTGTAGAGACTTGGTAAGATTTTTTGCTTCCAATGGTGCTGATTACCTTTGGCTCTTTCATTACCATCAAGTGCAGCCTCAACACAAATAGCATATTAGGTGCCATTTTAGTGTCAATTTGTTTTACATTTTCTTCTCTCCCACCACAAGAGAAACAAAACTTTCGATTTCACTAAGATACATAAACAAAACAAATGGTTCAAGAAATAAATCAACATATCAGATTGTGTAATTGAAAATGGAAGCGTATAAATAATCCATTAACAATATATATATTATTTTAATTTAAGATTAAAGTAATCTGTGTTAGAACGAACTAATAACAAATGGGTTTAGAAATCCCACACTTCAACTGTACATTTGTAGAAATGTAAGATTAAAGTAGCTTCTATTTATCTCAATTATTGTGTCTTTAAGGTTAATTTATTAAATGATGCATGATTTTTTTTTTTAAATCGTTAAAAATCTTTGAATTTCTTGGGTTTATCAATTTGCCGAGTCCTTGCCAAGTTTTGGCAGAGTCCGGATGTCGAGTCTGAGTCCGTGTCAAAAATCAGATTTCTGAGTCTGAGGCGAGTCCGAGTCGTGTAACTATGGTTTCAACGCTATTTAAGTGGTATATAGTGGATATATGTGTCTAGAAATGACCCAAATGATATTTGTGGTGCCTCACAACCCTCTATATCCTGCTAACAAATCTAATTGTTAATCTATCTGAGAAAAGGTGTTTGCCGAGTTATTTTGTTTGCAGGAGTAGAGTGAAGGCAGAGGAGTGTGAAGGTTTCATCGTAACATTCCAAAAAACCACTGAAATGGCATTAGTCCATGTAATGGCACTAGATAGTGATGGGATGTTTAAGGCATTACCCTTGGAGTTTTTCACCCATTTTGGGTTTTCGTCAGATGAATCTTTGGTCACATGGTTTGTTTTTTGTGCATATGTGCTCAGTTAATAGTTGTACTTGTATTCCTTCGTGTCATTCAAATTTCATTCTGCTGCAAGTGATTTAATCCTTTTAAAGTTTCAATTGGGGTTGCTGAGACTTGTGAGGCAGAGTTAATCTAGAAATCCATAGCTAATGATTCATTAGTGTTAAGATCCAATGATTTATGAATCAAGTGGTATCGAAGCCTAAAGTTTTTGGTTGTTTGATTGGAGCTTGGACATGTTAGACCATCCACAAGGTCAAGATGCAGTGAGAATTTAGTTCCTCACAAACCTGCAATTGGAGTAAGGCAGTGGAATAGGCAGTAAGAGCACTGGCTAGAGAAGGAGAGGAGAATGGTGAACCAAAGATGTGGCTAAAATTCCTATTCAATGGGAAGATAGATTGGATAGAAAGGCTTCATGATGAGAATGAGTAAGCACAAGGAGGAAGAATTGGTGAAAACCAAATCAGAAGGGGAGACATCCATATGGGCTGTGTTTGTGGCTTAAGCTGAGATTGACATACAGCCATAGTCCTCATCAATATATTCCGTTTACATGGCTCAAGTTATCAAGCCATGCTCTCACATTGTATGAGAGCTATGCATTATCCCTTAATTGTCAAAAAGTTGTTTTTGTTTTGAAGCAGGAAAACTTTTAGAAAATCCTAAGAAAATAGGTTTACCTAATTTCTTACAAAGAAGATGAAATTATTCAGTTGCAATGCTTCCAGTAACTTCAAGGACAAAGTGTATGGGTGTATACTAATGAATTTTGAAAGATGACATTTCAAATGTGCAAAGATTTTAGGGCAAAAGATGTGCTGATGAAACATAAACGTTGGCTGTTTGAACTTTGAACACATAAGTACATCAGTTATCATGCCAAATCCTCAAGATATTGATGAGGCATGTGCGAAAAAGGTGCCTTTTCCCAAGAATAAAAGTAGAGAAAATGAACAGCATAGGGAGAATGAGAAGGGGAAAGTTTAAGAAAAATGCTAATACAACAGTATAAAAGGACAAAGATAAGCAGACCAAAACTTAGTGTGCCCGTAGTGGAAAAGAAGGGCATGTGGAAGAAAAATGCTGGAGGCTACACCCATATTTGAAGCAGTCTTGGGGAAACAACAAGGACCCGAACACGATAGCCATGAATGAAGGAAAGAGATTTGAAGTGATTTTAATTCAGATGAGATGATCTCTTGTGTTGTGTATATAGAGACGTGTGTGGTATGTAAGAGGTACAAAGTGAGAGGAAGAAGAGATGACAAAGCATACAGAGTAGGCATCCTATACCCTTCCCTGCATTTGCCAAGGTTGTGACCAAATTCTCCCAATATAGTCTTCTTGCCACCTTGAAAGGAAGGTTGTTGAAGAACCAAATATTTGCACAAGTCACATCTGCTTTCTTGTGCTTCTCCTTGTTCCAAGCTGTACATTAAAGTGAAGGCTGCATCTTGGCATGTTCCATGGAACAAAAAAACCATGCAAGTGGATTCTATTGGAGCTTGATGAAGTGGATGTGCTATGAATTTTGGACCATGACTAAAGCCCACAATCTTTGTCATGTGTATCTTTGTTAATCTGCTGTGTGAGGATTCATCATTGTTGTAGTGGCTGTGTTTATCCTCATCCTCTCCAATTTCATTTGGTCTGTTGCTATAAGGGCCACTTTAATTTTCTATTCTACCTTTACTGCTGCTTAGGGACACAATTTCATGTCAAATCAAGCAAATTATGCAAGACAGTACTAGAGGCAATTGATCCCTCCACTCATCTCCAACTCGCAATAGTTGCAAATAGAAGTTCTTAATCAGCCTTGGCAGGCCATGCTCCAAGTGGTGTCCTTTCCTCTAGTGTGTCAAATTTTACTACTTGATGCTACTGGATTCAAAATGGAAACCCTAGGATTGGTTAAAATCAGAAAAAAATATTTAATTGCTTTTTTTTATACAAAAAACATTTTAAATACAAAACATTTACTATAATGTTAATTGAAATTCATATGAAACGTGAATAAATTAGTGTTAAATAAGAAAAACAATGTATTTTAATAGCATAAAATTATAAACCCTACAATAATTAGAAAACATAAGCATTTTCATTAGAAATAAAAAGAACTGTTTAAACTACATATTTATCAGTGTTACCCGGAGACCCGTCTCCCCCCCTCCAGACGCGTCTCGGAGACCGAGACGCGTCTCGGAGACTTTTCGCGTCTCCGGAGACTTCAAAAATGGCCGGAGACTTCATGACGAAGTCTCCTGAAGAATCGAAGTCTCCGATTCCAAAAAAATGAAGTCTCCCCCACGTCTCCTAATTAAAAAACAAATTTAATATACAACATTAAGTCATTTTATGATTTTGACTGATTTGAATGTTTTTTTAGCAAGGTCATTTATGATTTAACATTTTTAATAAATATTAAATATTAAATAGACAAAATTCAAATAAATAAATATTTAATATTTATATATTAATGTAACAAATAATGAATTACAATTTATAAAATATTGTTATTGGATTATATAA
>MU224719.1:1755122-1787116 GCA_018584345.1 Thuja plicata
GTTGGTGGATTTTCCTATTTTGTAATGTCGTCTGGAAGACGACAAGTTTTGGGGGGGGATGATGTAGACATGCAATAGATATTAAATAAAGTTAGATGGTCGGGTTGGTTAAAATATGTTAATCAATATTTGTTAATAGTACTTAGTTGGAAAACGGTTGGCCTCGAACCAACCGTTGGCTCTCTATATAAGAGTCCCGCACATTATTGTAAGATCTATCTTTTGGTGTGGAAATATAAGAACTGCAATAAAGTAATTAGACCTATCTATGTTGTGTAATTAACTAGATGGTTGCTGGTCATATAGAGTTTCTGTTATGTGCCATCTCTGTTCCATGCATGTTCTAGTTTTGTACTACTGTAACCAAATAGATTCTATTGGCAACTAACAACCAGCCCTTTTTCTCTCTAATATCAAGTTCCACATCTACACCACATTCCATTTTTCTTCAATGATACATTTTCACTGCCATGAAAATTAACACAGTACTACAAAATATCGACTCAAGAATAATTTTAATCTTCAGAAAAAATGTCTCATCACACTCACTGCCCAGCATATATATACTCATCTTAGCACGCTCATGCTTCTATATCTATGTCATACTTAACTCTACAATTAAAATAAAATCATTTATATCACATCTGAGCATATGTACTTTTCTAAAAACTGAATGATTACTGAAACTCTCAACAATAAAGATTATCAACCTCCAAAAGAAAAACATCTCATCCAAATAAAACACACCACTCTTCAGATACACATCCTCTACATTATCTTTTAATAATTTTCCGTGTGCCGCGGGGTGTGGGGATGGGGTCCCACCCCCATTAATAACTTTTAATAATTTTCTTTAAAAAAAAGTTTATTTAATTTTTTTTTAAACGAATTTCATTTGACACATTTTTTAATAAAAGTATTTTTTTAATCTATTTTCTGAAAATGGAAATATATTTATG
The DNA here is from genome assembly GCA_018584345.1 of Thuja plicata. Lineage (NCBI taxonomy): Eukaryota > Viridiplantae > Streptophyta > Pinopsida > Cupressales > Cupressaceae > Thuja > Thuja plicata. The sequence continues at coordinate 1,756,082 of MU224719.1, forward strand.
AAAGGTTTTGTTTTTGTCTTTTTCCCAGTTTTGTTTTTACCTGGTTTATTCATTTGACTGGTGAACATATTTTTTTAATCCACTGTATTTTCTAGGGAGTTACATTTTTGAAAACAATTAATTTTTCAATAGGGAAATTGATTTTTTTCCAAGAGTTAATTTTTCTTAAGCAATTATTTTTCTCTTCTCTATAGTTCTAACTATAGGGCAATTAATTTTTCGTTTTCTAGGAGTTTTATAGGGAGTCTTTCTACGAAATTTGGACAGCATAACATTACTATGCTAAATAATATTTTTCTCAAACAATAAGTAATCTAGGGTTTCAAGAACACCCATTTAAACAAAAATCACAAACAACTCCTAATCAAGGAACATAATCCCACAAACACAAAGAAGACAAATTTTTAATCGTAGAATTGAAAACCACAAAAGGATCAAAACCCTACCTTAGATCCAATGCAAGATATGGAGAAAAATTAGGCCCTTGAAGAAGATTGAGCCTTGAATCTTCCAAGCACACACAATCACGAATTCACACCAAACTTTAATTCAACATGCAACCACAAAAATTCCCAATTTCTCCAAAATGCCAAGAACACACAAAGCTCTCCAAAAATGCTCCAAAACCTGTTATGACCAAATGAGAGGAGAATTCTCCTAAAGAGAATCAACTTCCCTCAATCATGCAAACCCTAATGACAACACACCAGTTAACCCCTAAAATGACTCAACTCAAAATTGAAAGTAAATAATAATTATTAATTAAAAATATCTATTTACTTGAACAACTCAACTTTGACTTATTAAACCAAGTTGCATTTTGAATTCAAACTCCAATTCCAATAATGAACTTGCACATGTAATTAATTAAATAATATATTAAATAGATTAAATATTTAAAGCACAATCTTATCCATGCACTCAAATATTTAATTATTTAAGAATGCATAAAAGCATATTTACTCTAATTTCCAATTAAATATTCAATTAAATTCCAATATTCAATAATTTGCACTTTAATTAACTTTTCAATTAAACATAGGTATTTAATTTAATTTTCAATTAATTAAATACCCTATATTTAATAATTAATTCTGACAATATTCAATTTCACAATTAACATGATAAATCACACCATATCAAAACACTCAACTGAAACCAACCAAAATCAACTCAAACACACACAAAGATAGAATCCACGAATTCACGTCAACTAGACGAATCCGGGTAGGGTAGTCAAACTGATACTTGTCCAATACTTAGGACAATAGGCTTAGGTTAGGGTTTTGGGTCTGACTACTATCTCCCCTCTTACCATTGAGATATTGCGATAGGGCACGCTCACTCCTGCCAATTCAGGGAAGACGTAGCCTGGTACCTGCAAACCTATCATCACAAAGACGAACATAGATGTATATATAACATAGCAAACAATGGTTGAGACTAGTTTATTGTGTGGATCTCGCAGAAGCAAGTAACTACGACTCTGTCCCATACCATACCAAACACGTCACGTAGTAATGCAAAACATACAAATGATCCATGTGCATATAAATCTAGGGTTAGTGTTGTTAGAAAACCATAATCCAAATGAAATCCTAACATATACATAAGCATCATAAAATAACCATAAATCACATGTACACAGAAGATATAACATACTAGCAATGGATTCATAACATAATAAAATGCAATACATAAATATCTTCAAGATCAAGTAAAATAAACCACACATACATACAAAAGGCCTAAAAGAGTTTGGCACCGAAATTGAAAAGTAAACTAAGAGGTAGGTATTACAAGCAAAGCGTCCAAACTTATCACATCTAAACCATTGGATCTTAGAAAAATCCTTCTTTTTCTTAGCATCAGGAGCTGAATCGGAATTCCTCTCTCTATACCTTTTGAAATTACCTCTTCTATCTTTGCCTTTGGAAGTATGGGCAGCAAGAACATGATCATCTTCATGATGGTATTTGCGACCATTGCCTCTAGCCTCTAACCTGCATTCTTTTTGAATGCATTCAGCCCTCAATCTGTCGAATTTAGGAAGATCATCTCTTCCACTAACACCTTGAATGAATGATTCCCAAGAGTGGGGAAGACCATTCATAGCAAGCATCACCAAATCTTTATCAACAAATGATTCACCAATAGCACTCAACTGATCTTTTAATTCAGTAATCTTCATGAAATATGAAACCACTGATTCTCCTCTAGCCATTTTAACATGAAGAAGTTGACGACGAAGGGCTAGAGCTCTACTAGTGTTGTTAAATTCATACAAGTCCTTCAATGTCTGAAACATATCTTTAGTTGAATTCAACTTAGAGATAAGAGGAACAAGATCTTTAATTGAAACTAATCTAAATCTTCTTGGCCATGATTTTTTTCTTTTTCCATGTAACTTTCTCAGCTTCTACAGAAGGTTTAGGTACATCAGAGTTAACGTAGTCAAGAAGATCATTTTCCTCAAGGGAGATCATAATTCTAAACTTCCATGAAGAAAAGTTTGAAGATCCATCCAATCCATCTTCCACTTTCAAACCATTCACCATTGTTGCTAGCTGAATCAAAATCAAGAAAGGAGCAAACAAAAAAAAAAAACTTTTAATTCTGGATCGATTCCTTATACCCGCTCTAATACCATGTTAAATTTATGAACCAGAATAATATAAAACATCAAGATAACAAAACAGCAAAAGAAAAATAGAGTTATTCTGGGAAAAACCCTCCTCACCAAGGGAAACAACCCAGCCCACAAAAATAGATCCTTTATTAGAGTTCCAAAATTGATTGCAAAATCTCAATCTCCTTTAGATGACTTCAATAAACAATAATTGTTCAGAAATAATCTTCAGAAAACCAGAGGATCGACAACACAATTATCAAACGTAATCTAATCTCAATCTGAGAAAATATAAGCTAGAATGCTTATATATCAAGTCTCTTCCTATATGCAAAATACTGATAAAATAATAAACAACTCACAGTAGCATACACTATTCACAATAGCTCTCTTCCAATATTTTCGAAGCAAGCATCCAAAAAAAATAATACACGATATGAAGGATATTGCGATACATGAAGGAGAAAACATGCAAGATCAGTTACAAAGACTAATTGTCTTCCCATAAAAGAAGACACCAAGAAGAATGTGAACCGATAAAGGTAAGCACTTCACGTACTCGAAAAACACAAAGAATAAATAACTAAAAGCCAAACAAGACAAGTCAGCATCTGCAGATAAGGAGAAAGTGAACATGTATGATGAGAAGGAAGCCACATCAACAAGACACGATGCTGATTGCTGGCCGAAGAGATAAGCACGAACAAGTAAAGCACGAACTGAATGAACAACCGTGAAGATTACATAAATTATGAGAATCTCTCACACAACAAAATGCATAACTCAATAGGAGAAGAACATAACACTGTCATTTCTGAATATCTATAACTCTCACGCAGCTACATACTTCAACAAAAGTCAATGTCTTCTCGGTCACATCAGAAACCATTACTAACAACTGTTGAAACTTTGAAATGTGTGCATCAAGTGTCCCAATTTGTCTCAACTGAGCCAACTCTCTAGAGTTTGCCTCTAAATCCTTGTGGTCAAACCACTCTATCAATGTAGTGCAAAAATAATCACAAGGAACTATCGTACCATGGCCTTGTGTCACTAAACCATGATACCACCACTCATGTGCAGCTCTTTCAAGGTAAAGGGTACCAAATTTGATGGCTTCAATCTCCTTCATTTGATTCAGGTCAAGGTAAGTATCCGATTTCCGAATCCAATCTCTACCTACACTCTTGGATGATCCATCGAAACTCGGTAAGGATAGACTTCCCAACCTTTTGTGCAGCCCATAATTCTTCTTCCCTCGAGCCCTCTGTTTCTGCTTTGGCTTTCTCCCTTTGTTGTCCTCCAAGTAGTCTCTAAAAGAGAGACAGCTGATTGAAAATCTGCCCCGCAAAGCTGTTATTTTTTATCAGATTAATAAGGAAAGCAGAATTCTAAACTAATTTTAACACAAAATACACCAAGGTACCCTGGGAAAACATTCAATCTTGAAGGTGAAAAACCCAGCAAAAAATCTCTGAATATAATTATCAAAATGTTCAAGGTCTGATTACAATTTGTCAAGCTCAATATATATAATGATCTTTACTGTGAAACGTATTTCCAATATGTATTAATGTCTGTAATGCAATAATTATATTCTCTGCAAGATATATATATATACCCTCAACGATATATCTTCTGCTATATATATGGATATCCTCTGCAATACTGCGACCTCAATATGTATATGTTATCCTCTGCGATAATATATATAATCTGCGATCTCAATATATCCTCTGCGATATATAATATATGCTGCAATCTCAGTGTTTATCCTCTGCGATATAATAATCTTCAGCCAGCGATCTGAATGTGTTTATATCTCCTTCGGTATGCACTCTGCAGTATTTATAATATCCTCTGCAATGTGAACTACGATAACTATTTTGTTTTCTGTCTGTATCAATATCTCCGATATGATGTCTCCTGTGATTATGGTCGTTGTGTACAAAGATCTGCTTCGATCGATATCCAACTTTGATGTGATGAGACAACATGAATGTTTGTCTTATGCTTGTGTGATTGAATGGGTCACCTCCATTCATCGCGACTAAATACTCACACCTTTTTGTTTATGATAATCGCAGTTTCTCTAATGTTGATTATGTTTGGTCGATGTTGTACATACAAGACTGATTAACATTAATGGTATCATGGTAAACATTACCTTGTTTAGTTAATGAAAGATATAACTGGTAGTTTAGTAATCGGTTCTTATTCAATGATGTTTATTGATGATAAGTCAATACATAATCGATCATTGTCTCAAGTGATGCAATGCATCACTTGATACGATCAGATGTCTCAGAGTCGTCCTCTCAACACTATCTTCAACACTCCCTCTTAGCTAGGGAGGATGTACTCAGATATCTGAGTTATAGAGTAATGTCCACCATGACTACTCCCAGAGGGTGGCTCCATCATAGCTGCTCCCATGAATGGAAATGCAAACAAACACAAGTGTTCATCACGGTATCACTCACTTAATGTCGTCATCTCACGATGAAGGTCACCATAGCTACTCCTAGAGGGTGACTCAACACAAGTGTTTTAGTCATGGAGTCACTCACATAACCTCCACCATGGCTACTCCCATGAATGGAAATATAAATGAGCACAAGTGTTCATCACATAATCACTCAACGTGATGTCCTCATCTCATCATGACATTCACCATAGCCACTCCCAGAGGGTGAATAAATACAAGTGCTAAGTCATGAATTATCTCACATGACATCCACCATGGCTACTCCCAGAGGGTGGATCCACCATAGCTACTCCCAAAGGGTGAAACAAGGGCTTTCACCTCAACCTTCTCCCTCACAGAGAAGAATGCATTAACAAGGGCTTGCACCTCAAATTTCTCTCACAGAGAAAGACGCATTATCAAGGGCTTACACCTCATATTTCTCCATCTCAGAGAAATATACACTACAAGGACTTTCACCTCATATTTCTTTGACTCGAAGAAATATACACTACAAGGAATCTTCATGATGATGTAACTCCCTCTGAAGCTCCGAGTACTATCATCAACCTCCTGACCTTCTCGTCCAAGGTTGCGTTTGTAGGTTTGTCAAACTCCCTCTGAATGTTGATTCCTCCTCTTTGAAGAACCAGATTGATTTTAGAATAAGAAGCCTTCTGAATCAACTTTAGAGCTTGGTTCCTTCTGAGATGCCCTTGTGGCAAGTTCCGTAGTAGTAACAAGTTGTGTAGATCTAAGTTTGCAATCTTGAGCAAAGTGACCATAATTGTCACACTTGAAACACTGAATGTGAGGGAGATCCTTCCTCTTCTTCGGTTTAGGGGCAGATCCCGATTCTCTGTTTCTATTCCTCTTCCATTTGCCTCTTTATCTAGAAGTATATGTAGTAAGAACTTGATTTTCTACATCCTGATAGTTTTGCCTAATTCTTCTTGTTGTCAACCTGGACTCTTCTTGAATACAATCAGCTCGAAGACGATCAAACTTAGGTAGCTTAGATCTTGCATTGATACCTTGGATAAAAGGCTTCCAAGTTTGAGGAAGACCATTAAGTGCTAACATGACTAAATCTTTGTTTGCAATTATGTCCCTAATAGTGCTTAGCTGATCTCTCAAATCAGCAATCTTCATAAAGAAAGAGATGACAAAATCTTCTTTATCCATCTTTACATGGAGAAGTTGTTGTCTCAAGGCAAGGGCTTTGCTGGTGTTGTTGATCTCATACAATCCTTTTAGAGTATCAACCATTTCTTTAGCCGACTTCAACTTTGAGATTATTGGTACTAGGTGATTCTTCACAGAGTCTATTAATATCTTCCTAGCCTTAATGCCATTCTTCTTCCATTGGATTTTCTCAGTAACATTTGAAGGCTTGGCCGTATTGCTTTCCACAAAATCAAGAAGATCATTCTCCTCTAATGCAATGAGTACCCTAGGTTTCCAAGTGTTGAAGTTTGAGGCTCCATCAAGCCTATCTTCTACATTGATACCGTTCACCATCTTCTTTTCCGCACAAGTTCTTCAAAGATCTTCCCTAGATAAAGGTTTACTTGACTACTCAAACAAATTTGATCAGATTTTTTCTTAGACCTGCTCTGATACCATGTTGTTTTTCGATCAGATTAATACGGAAAGCAGAATTCTAAACTAATTAACACAAAATACACCAAGTGTAACTTGGGAAAACCTTCAATCTTGAAGGTGAAAAACCCAGCAAAGAATCTCTGAATATAATTATCAAAATGTTCAAGGCCTGATTACAATTTGTCAAGATCAATATATATATATATTGATCTTTACTGTCAAACGTATTTCCAATATGTATTAATATCTGTAATGCAATAATTATATTCTCTGCAATATATATATATATACCCTCAACGATATATCTTCTTCTATATATATTTATATCCTCTGCAATACTGCAACCTCAATCTGTATATGTTATCCTCTACAATAATATATATATATACTGCAATCTTGATAATCCTCTGCGATAATATATATATAATCTGCGATCTCAATATATCCTCTGCCATATATAATATATGCTGCGATCTCAATGTTTATCCTCTGCGATATAATAATCTTCAGCCAGCGATCTGAATGTGTTTGTATCTCCTTCAGTATGCACTCTGCAGTATTTATATCTGCGATATGAACCACAATACCTATATTGTTTTATGTGTGTATCAATATCTCTGATATGATATGTCTCCTGCGATTATGGTCACTGTGTACAAAGATCAGCTTTGATCGATATCCGACTATGATAATGATGAGATGTCTTCAATAATAAAATGAAGGCAACATGAATGTTTGTCTTATACTTGTGCGATTGAATGGATCGCATCCATTCATCGCGACTATAGACTCACACCATTTTGTTTATGATAATCGCAGTTTCTCTAATGGTGATTATGTGTGGTCAATGTTGTACATACAAGACCGATTAACATTAACGGTATCATGGTAAACATTACGTTGTTTAGTCAATGAAAGCTATAAACGATAGTTTAGTAATTGGTTCTTATTCAACAATGTTTATTGATGATAAGTCAATACATAATCGATCATTGTCTCAAGTGAGGCAATGACAATCAGATGTCTCAGAGTCGTCCTCCCGACACTATCTTCAACAAAAGCTTGATACTTGGCCAAAATTTCAGCATCCTCATTATCTTGCATGGATTCCTGTTGTATAAAGGTAGGTACGAAAGGTTTGGATTGTGATGAACCCAAAGGTTTGCTGGTAGAACGTTCATTGTTTTCTGCAGATTTGCTACTTTCCTCTCTCCATATGCACTAGACTTCTCCCATTTGTTGTGTTATGAGCCATCTGACTCAAATAACAATTGATATTATGTAACTGTCTTAGCACTTCTACAAATATTTGTTTTGCCTCGACTTCACTTGTTGATGGTGGTTGATCGCTGCCAGCCAGCATTCCTTTCTGTTATTGAAGTTATGACCACCCTTTCCATGCATACAACCAACCCAAACAGGTTGCCAAGACTTGCAGCTCTTATACCACCGTAATATCCCCAAGTAGGGCTAATAAAAAACAACAAATCTCCAGAAATATGGCACAAAAAATTCTGAACTTTTATTTGTATATAAGAAATTCTTCATGAAGTTAAATTTGCATTCATATTATTGAACTGATCTTTCTGCTAATATTGATAAATTTAATTTTCTGACCATTTTTGAGTACAGAAAAAGCACAAAATTTCTCTCTAAATCTGCCCAGAAACTTAAGAAATGATTCACATTAACTCTTTAATTTTTCTGAGATGAAGGTTATTAATAGTATGCAGCTTTTACAAATACCTCAAAAATGTCTTCAAACCCTATCCTTGCCAAAACACTTAGAAAATCAAAGGTCTAATCAACCCGTTTCCATTTGTCCTTGTTGCTATCTTCAATCAAGCTCAGTAATATGAAGACACCTTGTTGTGGTTAACCCAAATCTGAATGAGTTTCACCTTCAGAAAATGGTCTCCAAACCTGATAAGGAATTGTAGCTCTGAAAATGATGTGCTAGGGCAGAACAGACTAAAGCCCTTCCACCGAAGCACACCCTTTTGACTAGGGGGAGCCAATATGTCTCTCCAAAATTAGGGATACTGAAGAGTTTCAGATCTTAAGCCAAAGATTGCAGCAGCAATAGATAAAAGACTGATAACATAATGAGCTCTAAAAGAACCCTAGAATGTTATATAATTACTCTCAAAAAGATGATTTAACCTCCCTTGGTACACTACCAACTCAATCCAATGCTCCACAGTAAAACCCTAAAAATGAGCCAATATGCTCCTTAAACCCATGCTCCCATGACCTTTTCCTCACATGCTTATTAAAATCACTTAAAATACATGTAAATTAGGCTAGGAGTCACTTAAATTGCATAAAAAGATGTGCCCACAATGTAAAATCATTAAGTTCACTTAAGTTGCATAAAAAGACCTGCCTAACTTAAGAATCAAATAGAATATAAGCCAAAAACTCCCCACTTAACCTATAATGCTCTATGCCCTCTTCCTTTTGCGTAATCCAAGGAAAAGACAGCCAATGCTCTGTTAAGCCTCATGGCTTGAGTTGGGACATCACAGTTTGCTACGTGCTACTGTTTATAACTGTATTATATATAAGCTTTTGGCAAAAATATGCATGATGTCCTTGAAATCTGATTACATATATCAGCTTTTTCAAACAGTCCAACCCTCGTAGCGTTTTATTCTAGAATTGCACTATTTGCTTTTGGTTTTACAGTTTTACTTGAATCCTTTTTCTCACTGCCCTCATTTTAGAAGTCTTTACATTCAATTTCTATTTGACAGTTTGACAATCTAAAGCTAATTCCATTATTCTTAATGTGTTTCCAATGGTTCATTGTAGGAACTTGGAATAAATGTGAGACGTGTACATTTAGAGAAAGGTGCAAAAGTTGAAACACGTCCTGCAGTGATAACAGTCATGGGGCATGTTGATCATGGTAAAACTTCACTTCTTGATGCTCTAAGGCAAACATCTCTGGCAGCCAAAGAAGCTGGTGGTATCACTCAACATCTAGGAGCATTTGTTGTGAGCATGCAATCTGGAGCATCACTTACTTTCCTTGACACTCCTGGGCATGCTGCCTTCAGTGCAATGCGAGCAAGGGGTGCTGCAGTTACAGATGTGGTGGTGCTTGTGGTAGCTGCTGATGATGGGGTTATGCCTCAGACTCGTGAAGCTATGGCTCATGCACAGTCAGCAAATGTGCCTGTTGTGGTGGCAATCAACAAATGTGACAAGGCAAATGCAGACCCTGAAAAAATACGAATGCAACTTTGTGCTGAGGGATTAGCATTAGAGGAAATGGGGGGTGATGTCCAAGTGGTTGAGATATCTGCAACACAAAATATTGGTTTGGATAAGCTGGAGGAAGCTTTGCTACTTCAGGCTGAACTAATGGATTTGAAAGCACGCATTGACGGTGATGCTTATGCATATGTTGTTGAAGCACGACTTGATCGCTGTCGTGGCCCTTTAGCTACAGCAATAGTTCGCTCTGGAACATTAGTTCCTGGCCTTTACATTGTTGTTGGTACTGAGTGGGGAAAGGTCAGGGCTCTGCGCGATATGTCTGGTCAACCTGTTCAATCAGCAGGTCCTTCTATGCCTGTTGAGATTGAAGGTCTCCGAGGTCTACCTTTGGCGGGAAATGAGCTTTCTGTTGTTGCCACAGAGGAGAGAGCAAGAAAATTGAGTAGTGGAAGAAAAATAAGATTTGAAGAAGAGCGGATTAAAAAGAAAAATGAAGAGGCAGCTAAGATGTCAGATCTTGTGGATGAAGGAGTTGAAAAAGTTGAAATGGCACTTATTGTTAAAGCTGATGTGCAAGGTACAGTCCAGGCTGTAACAGATGCATTAAAGACATTGAATAGTTCCCAGGTATGTAAGAAAACAATTAATTTTTGATTTTTTTTATCACCTTAATTTACTAACTACATCAGATTACCAGGTGCTTGTCAATATTGTTCACAAAGGAGTTGGAGCAATTTCTCAAGCTGACGTGGATTTAGCCCAAGCATGTGGGGCATGCATTGTTGGCTTTAATATACGTAACACACCAAGTTCTGTAGATGCAGCTGCTCGTCAAGCAAATATAAATGTAAAATGAATCACTCCCTAAAATTTAAGTGTTGATGTTTTTTGTCTGACAGTTTTGTAGTTTCTCATCAATGCAGATATACCTTGTTTCAATGTTTTTTAGTTCATTAACTTATGAAATTTAGTAGTGTTTAGCATAAAAAATTCCTTCCGTTAATGAAAATCTTTATATCCTTATACTTATTAGGTTGAGTAAATTTAGTTTTTACAATATTTATTAGGTTGAGTAAATTTAATTTTTACAATTAGCCATCGCACAATGGAATTCTTGTAGGGTGCTAGGCAGTTGAGCAGATTTTGTTTTGAACAGTAGGTGAACATGTGATTATTGGCTTTAAAATGAAATATGGAGATCAAGTCTGGGTAGTCTTTGTTTCATAAAATTACTGTTTTTTATGTAATAATGCTCAGGATCCGGCATAAAACACAAATACATAAGCTAGTACAGAAAAAATGGGAGGAGCCTCCCAAACAAATCAATTAAAGGGAATAGGATTGCCAAATGCAACCTAAAACTGAGAACATGAAGAGAAAAATCAAGTTAGAATCTTAAATCTTAACACCATTGTTTAAAAAAATATGTGCAACATATACTGAGAAACACTCATATGATAGAATAGGTTGATGCACAAGCTGAGAGCAGATCATTTAGAAGCAATATCTGTGTCATTAGTTGTCTCATTTCCCAATTGCTTGAGATGCTCGCAACCACAGTAGGAAAACTCAGGCTTGGATGCTTTTTGGCTTTGACTTGAGGCTCAGCGAAACTTGGGAAAATAGAAAATATAATAGCAGGAAAAAATAAGCATTTGGAGAATTCACAAGTCTATTATGGTCCTCAATTTGTCATAATTTAAAGATGACATCCATTATATGACTCAAAATTCTAAAAGTTTGAAATTTCAAAGTTTCAAAGTCATACAATACGTTTTATTACTATAAAATTACAATTAATAATTGTTTGACTGTTGACAATGGACATGTCATAAAGAGCAAAATACAATTTACATACTTGTTTGCCCCCTCCTAGTAGTATTACTTTGGAGTCTCAAAGTAGAATGTAAATCAATATTGACATGAGGAGTGACTGATTTCTAAACTATTTCTTCATCTTCCTCCAAAGGCTGTCTCTACTGCTGCCCTCTCCAATTCAGCGAGATCTTCATTGCTGGACATAATATCTTCTTTTTCGACAGTTGAATTAACAAGTAGATTGATATCAAACAAGTTGATGGCATCATGGGGACTTTCCACCTTTCTGGTTTAAAGGTGGAGGTTGTATTGGACTGAAAAAATGCCATTGGAGTGCTTCTAGGTCCACTTGTTTCTCTTGTTGGTGTGAATGCTCTCAAATAAGCTGGGACAAATAATAAATAGCTAGTCTTCAACAATTTGGTGTAGTAGTACTATAAATATCCCACCCCAAATCTACAAATAATACTTAAAAAAGAAAAAGAATTAAGTAAAAAGTTTGACATTTAAACTTTAAATTATCAAGTTTTTACTTCCTAATATTAAGCTAAAAGTTAATGGACTTTTTTAACCTAGCTGTTGCTCTTCCCTCCTACAAAAGGCTTTAGTTGAAGAAAGAGCCTCCCTTATGCACTTGTACAGTTCCAACACATCCAAAATTTTGTACTTCTATTTCTTTGTTTGTTGCCATCCTACAGTATGTGTGAGTCAAATCTTGCCATGGTCAACTCATCAACTTTAAATATACTAGAGAACTAAGTTTTTTATTTGAGGTAGTACACCAAGGCATTTGTTGGGTATTGACATTGGTTCGCCTGTCCATGATGATGCACCAAATGGTACCATTTTTTTTATTACCACCATATTAATGCAAAAAGCCTCTTTGACTCTATCTATGGCCTTATAGGTAACCCATCAACATGCCATCCCTATCCACAAAAAATAGAACCTTGACCAAAGACTTTGTCCCCTAAATATTTGAATAAAAAAATTATTTGAAAATTAATAGACAATAACTAGAACTTATGTAAAAACAAAACAAAAGCAACAAATAGATAAATTCTGAGTGCATTCAAATTCAATTACGTAAGTTTTTTTGATGCAATCCAAAAGCAAGCAAAATCATTTGCTTGTACTAGGGAAAACTCATGCTTACTAACAAAGAGATAATATCATAATTCCCTATGAATTTGATGTTTGCAGTTGTTACTTTTGTTGAATATGGCCTCTAAATTTTTTATGAATACCTCGAAATTTTGTTTGTGGCATTCACTCCATTTGTAAGAATAAAAGAGTTCATCTAGGCATAGCCCACAAATGTCTGCTTGAGAGCAGCAATTGAGGCTACTATGCTCTAGAAAGTGAGGAAGTTGGTGGCAAATCATGCCACCCAAATAACCCAAGTTCCTTGTCATTCATGTATTCTCTTATTTAGTTTAAGGACCCAAGTATGGCTGCAGATGAATTTGGCCTTTTGTCTAGCCCCTTGAACTGCATATTTGATTGATCCATTTTTCACAATGTTCTCAAGCATCAAATCCAAGTGATTTGTAGCACAAGGACTCCACCAAATAGTTGGATGTAATGTCCCTTGCTTGGTTGCCTTGTAATACTAGGACCAAACCTCCAATCCCTCACACTAACATTATCTGATCTCTTACAATTGAATTATGTAATGGAGATTATGCACAATATCATTATGTTATTTCTGGTTCAATCAGCCACAATTGACTGGGCTCATATTTAATTTTGATTTTTGTATCCTTATAGATATTATTATGTTACTTGTATTAATTCTTAGATATTTGTAGCAATTATGGATGATTCATCTATTCTGGAAAATAACAAATATTATTTTATATCCTCTTCAATTTTAGTCTTTTTTAAATATTCTCTACATCCTTGCCTGATCTCTTTATTCTCCTTATATACATATGTGTATCTCCTCTATTCCTTTGATGTCTTTATTTTCAATTAATTTACCTCTCCTTAATGAGTGACTTGTCAAACTCTTGTGTTGAATATTATTGATAGACAAGAGGAGCTCAACAAGCATTTTTGTGAGACTACAACGCATATATGGAAATGGAAGCTCTGTATTGTTGCTGCTTATATTCTTTCCTTTCCCCATATTGCCTAACCGGGATAATTGTTCTTCCTGGCTGTAGATGCAATTCCCTGACTGGTTATTATTTAGATGATATTAGACGTTGATTGAAGGATTAATTTCCGATCGTGTATCCATATTCCCGAAATTACTATCACTGAGTGTGTCTAAGTCCCGGAATGGATTATTGAATCGCTGATTAGATTAAAACAACTGACTATATGTTTTCACTTTTCTTCTATTCAACCAAAGATTTTCCAATGCTGATGTGTATTTATCTATCGCTGACTCTCCAAAAATATATATCGTATCCCCTTCCATGTCTGAATCAATTCCTCATAAATATCCTCTTTCATTGAAGGGTCACAACTCTAAATGACAAAGGCATGTCCATTTAAGAGATCGCTTCTTGTTCTTAGTGCTAATCACACTTCTCCCCAATTACTAATCTCTTAACAATTTGCATTGACAAGCATAGCAAATGATGAGTTCGTATCTGGTTCCAATATGATGTATATTGTTTCTGTTTATGAATCACGATGATTGCTTTTCTATGATCGCTCAACACAAGGCTTGGAATACCGTAATTATCTGTGAGACAGGGCCATAGACGTCAGACACAGAATTTGAAGGATTTATCAACGATGAAGACATTGACTTAAACTTGTGTTCGCTGTCTATCCTTATTAGATCACCTAAATGTAAATACTAAGGGAATAGAATATTATTGCCCAGGTAAGAAACGACACAAGATAATAAGCTGGCCGGCAAATAGTGATCGCTATTAGTATTCAAATGTGAACCATGATTCCCGAATTCACCCGATAGGAATGGTAATTCATTCGCATCCAATCCTTTGTCTTCTGCTTAATTGCCAGCTATAGTCGACTATAGTCGACCTATTATCCTCGTTATTATTTTAATAATAGTTATTTATTAATATTATGGTTATTGTATTATTGTATTATTATTATTATATAAACAATGTATTATTATATATAAGAATATTATATTTATAATAGATTATATATTTATTTATTTTTTAATTTACTTATATTTATATTTAGATTTTCATTATTATAATGTTATTTATTACTATCTTGATAAATAATATATTATTTGTAATGTGTATATTATATCAGTTATATTCTATCATTATTATATATAATTAATTTAATAATAAATTATGTTATAATTTATTATTATATATTTGTTTATTTTTATTATTTATGATTAAATTCTATTCTAGAAAGGGGACATTACATTGGATGCCTTTCCTCAATAAGTCTCCCCACAAATACATTTGTTGTTTATTATAATCTGGGCAACATTCTCAACCCCACCATTATGGATCACCCCTTTGAATGAATTGCATAAGGCCTTAACATTCTTGGCTTTGTGTCAGACGTCTCCAGACTTAATAACACTAATGTGCTAGCTCAAGCCAATAAAAATTTAAT
Source organism: Thuja plicata (assembly GCA_018584345.1). Lineage (NCBI taxonomy): Eukaryota > Viridiplantae > Streptophyta > Pinopsida > Cupressales > Cupressaceae > Thuja > Thuja plicata. Next base: position 1,771,393 of record MU224719.1, read on the forward strand.
GAGAGATATGTTCTTGTCATCTATCCATCCGTTGGAGAAATTGCTGCAGCCCTCTCTTTGCCATACTTTCATCTTATCGTCAACTACAAGTTGTGTACTTTTGATGGCTTCCTTTAACAATGGGCCACAAAAATCCTTAGCCATTGGAGTCTTAAATCCCATATTGGCAATTATTATTGAATTTACCCAATATGGATTCTTTTTCACAAGGAAGGTTATATTCTTGTAATACCAAAAATTTGTCACTATCATCCTAGCTTTATGGTGTTTCTCTTTGTTCTAAGTGAAGGTTGTACCCCTGGAACATTGTGAGGAATAAATAAATTTGGTGAACTCTTATCACAAAAGGAACGCATATGTTGAATGTATTAAATAATGTGATGTTTCTTTAATGGTCATTTTATTTTGTTTAGGTAGTTTCTATTTCCGATTTCTGTTTATGTTTGTTTCTTTTAAAAACTTTGTAATGTAACTCCATTTTCATTATTGAATATACTAATATACAATTTACCATTACATGGTATTAGAGTGGGTGATGTGGTCTTATAAGATTTGGTGAAATTTTTTAATAAAAATTTGAGGCCTTGTTCTTGGAATTTTTTCTAGAATTTTTATAATCAACGTTTTTAATGAAAAAGTTGTTGGAGCAATCTCAAGAGTTTCTTTCTGCAATTTTTCAGCCTTGAGGTTTTCAACCCATGCAATTTTTCAGCCTTGAGGTTTTCAACCCATGCACTTTTTAGGGTTTCTAGTCGACATTTTAATTTGCATCATTTTTCTGCTTTGAGGGTTTTCTCAGATATGTCGCCTTTTTTCGTGTGCCCGCACATTTCAGATTTATGGGTTTTTGTCGCTGATTTTGTGACGAACTTTTTGTTTGTGCATGACGCAGATCTATTTCTTGCGTTGGACTTCTGGACAGGGAAGTTTATTTGAGTTTTGGCCGCGCAATTTCAGTGTTTCTTTGCTGGTTCATGGGTTTTGCAGGGCCATGACTAGGGCCCTCTTTTGTGTTTTTGCCCGCGACCAACATTTTGTGAGTTTTGTTTGGCTTTAGTTTTTTCCTGCATGATAGGTCTTCTACCTGCAAATGGAATTGGTGGGTTTGCAAATTGTGGTTTTTTGAAGGTTGAGCTAGATTTCCTTGATGGGTTTTTTACCATTTTTTTCCCTCAAAAATGAAGTTTTCTGGATCTTGTCTTGGGCTTTGTGGAGTATTTTGCCACGCGATATTTGGTTTTTTTTCTGTGTGAAGATTTGTTGAGAACCTACATGTATGGTTTGTGTTGTTTAAGGGTTTTGTATGATTTTTTCTACAAAAATCATGTTGGTTTTTGTCCAATTTTCTTCTAAAAATCATGGTTTTTTTGCTTTTTGCACACTTGTTTCACACCAAAATCGTGGGATCTTTCTCTGCAAGAGGTTTTCTAATTTTCTCTACAAAAAATTATGATTGATGTTTCAATGTAAGGGTTTTGATTATTTTTCTCCTCAAAAATCATGTCTGGTTTTGATCAATTTTTCACCTCAAAAATTGTGAGTTTTTTCGATTTTCTCCTTAAAAATCGTTTCTAGGTTTTATATTTTTTTTCCTCAAAAGATTCCTATAAGGTTTTATTATTATTTTTCTTTAAAACTTCCTATAAGGTTTTACAAATTTTTTCTTAAAAACTTCTTGTAAGATTTTATAATTTTTTTCTCGAAAAATTATTGTTGGGTTTTCAAGTTTTTCTCCTAACAAATGTGAAGCAGTTTGTTGTGGGTGATCTTTGAATCACATCAAGGGTTTGGCGACTCTTTCCACAAAGATCATGATTTTTTGCAGTATGTTTTCGGTCGTAATACTCATCTGCAAAAGTTTTTGTCGTTTTTTTGAACAAAATTGTGGGTTTTTTTTCTAAAGCAGTTCGGGTTTGGCAATTTTCTCCTCAAAACCATGGTTTCAATTTTAGAAGCTGAACTTGGTGTATCTGGCTATAGGGAGGGACAATTTTTTGTTTACCCAACATCAAGTTGGAAGGTTTGTGGTTATCTTGGTCATATCTAGAAGTTCTGCAAAATCAAGGAGGGTCTCAGTAGCAGGCTCATTTTGCACAGTGTTTTGAAGAGAAGGGGGCAGCCTTCTATGCATTCGTAACGAAAAGACTACTAGATTATGTCTTTTGTAGGGTAGTTAGAATGATGACCATTAAGGGTGGGTATTAAATGATGCAATGTTTCTTTAATGGTCATCTTAGTTTGTTTAGGTAGTTTCTATTTCTGACTTTTGTTTACATTTGTTTCTTTTAGAAACTTCGTAATGTTATTGCCTATATAATGTAACTCTGTTTTCATTATTGAATATACAATTACCATTACAGAATGCATGGCCAATAAAAGAATCTGTAGATGAATTGAGATTGGAATTCATCACTACTGCCATTGCTTCTTATGTCTTGTACCTATATGTCTTTTTTCTTATCATAACTAGCAAGTAGGGCATCCATTTCTCTTCTCACTTCATTGGGTACTCGAGGATACACCTTCAGATCATGTCAAAGAGTTTGACCAAGGTGTAATTAAAACCTGTTGATTCCTTCTCACAGGATTGCCCCAAGATTTATGTCACCATGCCCTTGGTCACATCAACCATTCAATGTAGGGTCTTTCCTACCATTGCCTTGAGTTGAGATTTCCATTGCTGGTTTTATACATAGGAAAGAACAGAAAAAATTAGTATAGTATTCAATCTTTGACAGTGAAATTAAAAAAAAAAAAGTGGAAGGGAAAACATATTGCAAGGAGGGTTTGGAAATGAGAAAAATAAAAAATAATGAGCTCTATAAGAGCAGGATTTCCAACATTTGACATTTGGTATTTGAGAATTTGAATATATATATATATATATCATAGTTCCATGACTCGGACTCGGCTATGACTTGGCAAAATGAAAAAACAAAGTTTTTTTAGGATTTAAAACTTGTTTCATGCACCCATTATTGAATAAAGCTTAAAGACACTATAACATCATCAAATAGAAGCTAATTTGATCACATACAAAAACATACATCCATCACATAAGTACAAACGTAAATTGTAGCTGAAGGAAATAGAAAACATAGATATGCAGAATTATAAGTATTGTCAAATGTATATAATATCCTTGAAAACCATGACATCAAATGTTCCCAAACACGTGTAAACAAAAACAACTCTATGGCTCAGGCTCTAGCTCAGCCTCAGCCTCAAAGTAGTTTGTCTGCCTCCAACAAATGCATCTACTGATTTTATAAATAGGAAAAAACAAAAAAATCAGTAAAATATTTTTTTTTTTATATTAAGATAGTTAAAACCATATACAAGTAACATGTGGTATTAGAGACTGAAATATTTACTCACAACCCCCATTACATATACAATTACAAAATTGGGGGAGTGAGATAGAGTTTACTACCTTTTATACTAGTTACAGTATAGAAGACCTGTTGTACAGATCTATACTATTATGTTCATCAAGTTTACAAAAAGAAAGTACATGCCCATACTGTTCAAACATCTATTCCCATCCATCATTCTAGATGTTAGTGTCCCTTGGGACCCACGATATTTCATACTGATTTTCAGACAGGGTAGTCCCCTGTTCTCGGTCTGTAGCTGGTTCTGTCACTGGACAATCTTCCTGTTCATATTGGTTGCCCGCATTGTCCATCTGTACTCTAGGATCGGGCTGCTTTATATCCAGAAGACTGTTCAAGTCATCTACCTCGGAGGGTGCCAGAAAGCTTTGGTGGTCAGCAATGTATTGTGCAGCTTGAACCTCGTCCTTGTGAATCATTAGGCTGCCTTCTCTCACCAGCATCATAAACTTGCTTTTGGGTATGTTAAGCACCATGGAGACCTGTGTCATGATATAAAAGTGTGTGAGTTTAAAATTAAATTCAGTAGGGTTCCTCCTCTTCATTTGGAAAATCTCTCTATTCCGGTCCTTCCAAAGCGACCACAAAATCTCACAAGTCAGCGTAAACCAGAAACAATTAAGCTTGGAATCAAACATTTCAACATAACCTTCCAGAATTTCACACAAAGTGATACTAGACTTGCAATTCGATAAACATGGTGAACCAAGAAAAATAGACCAGACTTTTCAAGCATAAAAACATTCAAGAAACAGGTGTTCAAACGTTTCAACAGAATTACACAAGTTGCACATGACAGGGGATAGACCAATGGATGACAGGACATGATCCACTGCTAGTTTTTTGATCAAAACCAACCATCTAAAGCAAAGTTTCTTGGGTTCAGCTTTGCCTTTCCAAAAATATTCAAAGAAAAATTGCCAACTGGAAAAAGGATTCACATGTCCCCAACACCGAGTCACACGTGTGGTGATAGAGGGTTCCTCCTTTAGAATGTGATACAGCTGTTTAGAAGAAGAATCAGATAGTAAAGTGCCATCATTCCATTTACACTTCTTGAGATATGTTGCTGAGTCAATTAATTCCCCTTTAATTTCTCCATTAACTGCTTTTTTAATGAGGGTGTATGTTTTCTTTTGGGAAACCGGGATACTGAATTTGGAGCTAATGCATTCCCAAGTCCCCAAATGCCCAAAATCAGTATAATATTCACAATCTTTGACAGTGAAATTTAAAAAAAATAAATGGAAGGGAAAACATATTGCAAGGAGGGTTTGGAAATGAGAAAAATAAAAAATAATGAGCTCTATAAGAGCAAGATTTCCATCATTTGACATTTGGCATTTGAAATTTGAATATATATATATCATAGTTCCATGACTTGGACTCGCCTATGACTCTGCAAGGTTGGCTCGACCCGTGACTCACCGATGACTTGGCAACAACTCGGCTATGACTTGGCAAAATGAAAAAAACAAAGATTTTTTAGGATTTAAAACTTGTTTTATGCACTCATTTTGAATAAAGCGTAAAGACACTATAACATCATCAAATAGAAGCTAATTTGATCACATACATAAACATACATCCATCACATAAGTACAAACGTAAATTGTAGCTGAAGGAAATAGAAAACATAGATATGCAGAATTATAAATATTGTCAAATGTATATAAAATCCTTGAAAACCATGACATCAAATGTTCCCAAACATGTGTAAACAAAATCAACTCTATGGCTCAGGCTCTAGCTCAGCCTCAGCCTCAGAGTAGTTTGTCTGCCTCCTACAAATGCGTCTGAGGTAGGTCTTGGATGACTGAGAAGCCATAGTCTTTGCCTGTGAGGTGCCACTCTAATCAACATCAACTGGGCAGTTGATCATGCTCTATTCTCCTCCTCTGTCATAGCCACAGCCTCAGCCTCTCTATTTGCCTGGTCAACCCACTCATGGTCCTTAGTGAAGATAGGATCGGTGGACTCAGTGAGCCACTCCGACTCTGGATCGATCTTTGGTAGAGTGGTCGGAGCGGAGTCAGTGTCCAAAATCTGTCTGGTCCTAAGACGGAGGTTAAAATGAACGAAGACAAGATCATTCAACCTCTCTACAAACAATCTATTGCACCTCTTTGAGTGGATGTGCTCGAACATGGACCAATTGCGCTCACATCCAGAAGTGTTGCATGACTGACTCAAAATATGGATGACAAGTTTTTGAAGGTTTAGGGTTGTAGGTCCAAACATTTGTCCCCAATGTGATTTTGTGGACTCCTTGATACTCTTCTTCCCTGCTGGTTGCAAACCTATGGCCTCTTGTTTTTCTTCCTCTCTCACTTTTCTTCTCTTCTTCTCATAACAAGCAAATAGAATGCCTTTTAGGGCAAAATAGAAAGCATATGTAAAAAAATTAATGAAAAAGTGTATTTTTTTGTTTTTTTATTTCAAGTCTCTGACTACCGCCAGTCGGGTCATAGCCCATGGACCCGGCGGGTCATGGCATGACCCACATGATTTGCGAGTCATGCTGGCGGGTCGTGAAAACCCGGCCAGCTCAACTCGGCCCACGGATTGTCAAAACTCGCACAACCCTCGGCAAGTTATGGAACACTGATATATATATATATTGCATGCTAATAAATAAAACTTTAAATTGCTTCCCAAACACTCCTTTTGGCTCAATTTACAGCCATGGAACACCATATAAACATAAGAAGTGAATCAAATCATTTTAAAGCCCAGATATTTCTTTTTTTTTTTGCTGAAGGCAATTTCAGGCACGGGTCTTAACTGGTTTTTTTCAGGAAACTTTGTGAGTGCACATTTAATTTCGGACTAACAAGTCTCTGCAAGCTGGGCTGAGTTTTCTAACTATACTTTCTACATCACCAAGAAACCTTTTATATACAGATATGTACAGCAACTTTGAATTGTCGAACTAGCCATATCTTCTACTACAGTTAAAGCACACTAGTGAGACTGTTGGGATCAAGTACTAGCAAATCATGCTGATTAAAATTTCCCATAGACAATGCCATCCAATCGACATGTTTATCTCACTACTCATTTAAGATCAAGCTCTTTATTTTCTGGTAGGAAGTTTCTGTACCCATCTTCCAGTGTGATGGTTGAATGTGATTAATTTTTTTTTTTAAACTGCCAACATCGCATATATTAGTGGTCCAGTGATGAAACTTGTTAGAACTCAAATGTGATGCTCAAATTTGAATTCCAAATTTAGGCAGTACATCTACCTGAAAACTTGTGTCCTATCTAGGTCTACGTTTTGTGTCCAATGAGAAATAAGAGGACAGATGAAATGGCCTTTTATAAAACATGAAACTAATCTGTATTAATTGTTTTTTATTTGTGCAGATACGACAACATCGTGTAATCTATCATCTGCTTGAAGATATAGGAAACTTGATTGTAAGAATGGCACCAGGCATATGTGAAACTCAGGTTGCTGGTGAAGCACACATATTAAGCATTTTTGAGATTAAAAGGAGGAATAAAACTAATGCAAAGATTGCTGGTTGTCGAGTATATGATGGTCGCATGACAAAAACTTCAAGGCTCAGAGTGCTGCGAAGTGGTGAGGCAGTGTTTGAAGGTTCTTGTGAGTCCTTGCGTAGAGAGAAACAAGATGTTGAAGCAGTGGGGAAAGGTAGTGAATGTGGCCTAATTTTGCAAGAGTGGAATGATTTCCAAATAGGAGATGTTATTCAGTGTTTAGAACTTGTTAGCAGAAAGCCTAAATTTGTATCATCGGAAAGTGGCACTGTACGAATTGAGTGTTGATCCTTTCAAAAGCATCAATAAGATGTAAAAATATCATTGCTGTGTATGAGAGGTATGACTATTCAACAACTGCATTTTTGACACAGAATCCTAACTAGATAGATCAATGCATTGATTCACAATGATTGCTCGCCCACTTTTTGACCAAGAACTGAGTATGAACTTAGTGCTCCTCTGCTAGAATATTCAATTAATATCCAGATTCTTGCCCATTTTCAAAGTCTACTGAATCATGAATTCTTTTTCTTCACAAATATTTTTGAATGGTTTTGCATGGTTTGAAGCATTTATCAGTCTTTTGTTGGCTCCACTTAAACAGTTTCTTATTCCATCTCATATGTTGTTTATATCAAGTTTTATATGAATTTTCTTGATTTGTAGGATTTTAAACGCAAGTTGTTAAATTGCCTGCCACAGGCTGATTTTTGTATCTGCAAGATACTACAAAAGTAGCATGTTCTACAGGATGCATTTCTGTACACATATTTCTATTAAATATAATTTCCTCTTTATGAATAAACTTAACGATGCTAATTAGCATTTACTGCGTTAACAAGATGTTATGTATGGGGAGCATTTTTGCTTTGTTATCCAGGTTTATGGACTCGAAATAAAACAAACGGCCAGGAAATTAATTTACTCTTCGAGTTCATTCTGCATGGTTACATTGCTTTCAGAATATTATATAGACATACTGTTGGGCCTTATCCATTTGCTCCAGCACCTTGATTTGAAATGGTGTTCCTGTCTTAATAATTCTACTGTAGCCCCTTGTTCTAAATCATTCAAGATGAGGTACACATAATGACAATTTTAAAACTGTAAAAGCAATAGAGAAGCATATTCACGAGGCATAAACTAAGTTAAAAATGCATATAGAAAATTTCCATATAATCAAGAATGTGGGATAACCTGCATTACAAGCGCCTACATGATGCAGATCAATGAAACAACACCTTGGGTGACATTTCTCGTCTGAATATACCTATGTGGTTAATACTAAAAATTGTTTACCACTAACAAAGGCAGTAGAATGTTCATGTTAATATGCGGAGGATGACACTAGCTGATTTTTATTTTTTGGAAGCATTAGAGAAAGGTAGTTTAATTGATTAAGTAAACAGAGAAAATTGAATTTGCTATTACCATCTATTCAATTCATATATATGGCAGACAGACTTTGTCGTTCTCAATTGTTCATTTTCATAGGCAAGTCAATTAATTTCGAATGTGAATTATTTTTTGTTCATTAAATTAAATTCAAGTTCAAGTTCAAAATCAAAGTGAAAACCAAGCTTCTTTTAAGCACAGTTTTTCTGCTTTATATTTAGTAATTTTGTACTTTAAAAAAAAATCTTAGATAATGACAAAAAGCGTTGTTACATCTTTCCATAGAGTAGTAGCAAAGAAGAAACAATAATTCAAATTTGGCATATTTGGATGACAAGCATTTATTTACCTGATGCTTAGGGCTTCCATTATATATATAAATTTGAAGACTTTATGTTGAACATTGTCCTTCTCTATAAGGTCATTACAGCTCTTCACAATTAGAAGACATTTAGTGAATTGTTTTAAGTGATATTCCAGTGAAGATAGTCAAATAAAAAGATTGCCACATGCATAAAGTTAAAACAGTATTCAATTAAATCCAATTATACGCTTAACAATCTAGGTTATACGGTGATAACTTTTATATGAAATTGTTAGGCAGATTCATAAATGAAACATATTTGTACATTTTTTAATACCACAAAGTAAACCGGTGATTAATACAATAAAATGAGATTTGAATATCATGTCTATTGATTGGATTGTACTTGAAATTACTGTTTCAGCAATAAAGCATGTTTAAATAGATTTGGAATTGCTAAAATGTCTTCATATTGGAGGGCGTCTTATATTAGAAATAAATATACAGTTCTTAAGTCTCTAGCAAAGGCAAGACAACACAGATTTAATAGAATAGAACAGGAGGGTTTTAATGTTTATTGGCCCAAGTATAGTTTAGGAGATAATTGATGTAATTATTTTGATTGTTAACAATATTGATATTTTGCTATTTATTTTTATGTTGTTTTTTTTGTTTTCTCAATCTTCTTCTCTTTGATCAAATTTTATAAAGAATTTGCTATTGAAGAAATTGCGTATTTGATTTTTTTAATAGAAAAGAGTTATTATTGAATCAGAAATAACATTACAAAGCATAAGGGGCATCAAGCCCAAAAAAACAACATAACCAGAAAAACCAATAGAAGACCGCCTCCCAAAAGGGCTACAACTAATGAGCCATATCTTCCTTAACCAACATTTCAAGATCATGAACAAAATCTAGGGGCAATTGACCCCATTCTCTAACATTCCAACCCTCCAATTGTTCAGATACAAACTTAGCCAGTCAATCAGCTGTCCTATTCCACTTACGGGGAACATAACAAAAAGAAACCAACTGTAAGGAAACACTCAAGCTAAGGATCTATCTACCCACCATAGCCAGAAGCCAATCCACATCATTCATCCTTTCCTAGTTCAACATATCCACCACAACTTGGGAATCAAACTCAAAAATAATCTTGCTCCAACCAACAACACATCATCTTTCAAGGGCCATAAGGACTGCAAGAGCTTCAGTATAGTTATTGGTCTATGGGTCCTTATACTAAAAAGAAAAAGGAAAAAAGATTACCTTTCTAGAGCTATCCCTACCAACTCCTCCAACTCCTACATGCCTGAGATTTCCTCTAGAAGAACTATTAGTGTTGATCTTAAGGGTCCCAAAGGCGGGGGGAAACCACTTACCATCTCGACAAGCTTTCTTTTTAGCATGTCCGCTCCTAACCTTTTGTTGCTTGCGAAAAATATCTCTAAAGTCTACCCCAAAAATGTTCAAGTACTAAACAACTTGCAACCGTGTATTTGATTTGAATGTCATTGTAAATTTTGCATATTGTTGATTATTTGCAAGAACTTACTCTAAGTAGTAAATTTAGTAAGGGAAATAATAGTTTTTTTCCTAAATTACCCATTCTAATTTAATAAATGTAATTAGTAATCAAACAAGTAATCTAGATAATGGAGTTGGGATTAAACTGCATTAAATATTTACAAACTAAGTATGAAAGATTGGGTCATTTAGCTCTTGAATTTACAATGGAAGAATGATATTGAATTGATTTGTCATTGACTACAAATTAATTTGGTAAAGTAGAAAATTATAAAGCTCTCTAATTCATTATTAGGTGTTAGAATATTTAATCTTAAGTGGCATGGACTAATGTAAGGAGTGGAATTGAATTGTTAGGCATGAGATCAATTTATTTGAATGTATGCTTGAAAACTTGTCCACCTCTATCTACCCCAAACGAACTTGTCAAGGTAGTGTCTAAGTACAATGTTTAGGAGTTTGCTGACTTGAAAGGCGAACTTATCAAGGTGGTATCAAATCCTTTTAGTAGGTCAACTAAAGAGTTGCAAATGTTAAATAAAACATACATAGGCATGTAGATGGTCTATTATGATGATGCAATGAATGTTAATTCCATATATAAATTAAAATGCCTTCTAATGATTTTCTTCTTGTAATCACATATGAATTAATTGCATGACAACAACATGCACTAGGCTGATTCATAACAACTAGTCGAAAGTGATGGGAAAGTTGAAATTTAAATTTTAATATTTGAATTTTGAGTCCGTCACTCACGCCATGGAAGTGAACTAGATCAATCTCATGCTACTTGGAAATGAAGGAGGCTAAAATAGTAAATTTGAGTCAACAAGTTATTTATGGAAATTTGAACTGGAGGTGCAATAATGATGAACAAATAGTGAATGTATGAGAATAGGTGTAAATGATGGTAAATAAAGATGTATAGGTATTGGTCCATGAGACAAACCAAGTAAGAGAGTATGCCACCTGTTGATATGTTATTATATTTAGAACATTTCACAAAGGTGGACACAAAAATGAGATTAGTATTTAAATTTCACCTTTTCATTTTGCCTTTTTGATGTGTATGTGAATCTAACATGAGCATGCATTTGTATATAGACATTCTTAATCAACATGAAAAGTTGTTGGTGAACAATTTTGTCACTGTGAAAATCACTAGACCTGTTCCACAGATACAAACAAAACACACCAACAATTGGAGAAATCTTTATGAGATTCATGATTTTCCATTGTGTTTGAGAGGGACAACTCCAATTGTAGATTTACGAGTACTTCTAACCAGAAAGTACCAAAAGGAAAACAAGGAAATAGAGAAAGAAAATAAAGAAATTCCTTCGTAAACATAAGAACACAACAATTCCTAAAGACAAGAAATGAAGAAAGCACATAGAATTTTGATCCAATAAAGCAGGAATAATAGGTGAAGAGTGAGAAAATAGATAACTAATTGGACATAAGAACAACCAGTTTCATGAAAAATATTTGATATAAGAACAACTCTTTGAATATTAAAACAACAATGGAGCTCAAATAGGCAAATTATCCCCATGTATAACTCTTCTCTTCTCATTACAGGAAAAAAAATCCCTTTTTGACAAACAAAATGTTCTTTTATACTAAAAGATGGGCAAAAATTTATTCAACACAAAAATAAGTACAAAGCAAGAAGGGCCAACAACCCAGCAGAGAAAAAATACTACACAACTTGTTCTTATCCACTAATTGATTCAATATGTGATACAATTCCCAAGATAATTGTCCCCTATCCTTAATATTTCACCCTACATTTGCTTAGAAGCCCATTTGGCCAGACAATTTATGACTCCATTCCACTCCCTAAGAATGTGAATGAAAGTAATAGATCTCAAAGAGCCACACAAACTAAGAATCTTCCTAATTGTAGTGTAGAGGATTTGCTACCTTTTGCAATAGCAAATCTTCCTTACACTGCCTCACTTGTATTTATATTCAAAATTAAGGGAAGAGTCTTAATCTAATTCAAATTTCCAGAACTTTAACTCAAATGAAATGAATAGCTTGAACTAAACTAAGACAAAATATAGTGGTGACAGTATTCTACGATTATAAAGGGAAATACGGAAATGAAACTAATAACTTACAAATTATAATAGATATGAATATTTTGACTACAAAAATGGAAAATATTGAATAGAAATTGCTCGCGAGACAAGTTTGAAACTCTTGGCCTTGGTCGACAGCGTGTTGTGTGTACGTCTATGCATTGTGATGTAGTCTTGTGCAGCAGAAGGTAGAGAAGCCACAAAGTGCTTAAGCTATCCCGAGATCTTAGATTTAAATACCTGTTCATCATTGCACATATAGGAAAAGGGAAAAGTGTTGGGGCCATATAGAGGTTTGCCTCAGTCAAACCCCCACTTTGGTGATCCCACCTCCACAAACAACCAGATAGATAGATGTGATAAATCGAAATAGAGACAAGCAACATAAATAACTTCCTACTTAATGGAGGAGAACCCCTACTACACAAAGACGTACAATAAAAACAAATCTCACTTGAGGGAAGAAAGCCCTTATTGCACAGAGATCAGACATGTAAAAACAAAACGAGTCTCACTTGAGGGAGGAAAGCCCTTGAATAAAATTATATTTGAGACACAATAATATATATCAAATAATAATATGAAATGAACAAGTACAAGACACTAATGCAAGTAAGAGATAGATACTACTGTAGATCTCCAAGTTGTGCGTGAAATCCAATAGAGCTTTGCTATGTGTGTGTGTGTGAGAGAGAGAGAGAGAGAGAGAGAGAGAGAGAGAGAGGAGCTAAAAACAACCTTTTATTGTTGCAAACAAGAAGTTCTTTCGTACACATCTGAGAGAAGGGACACACATTGAAAGCGGTATTGAATTTTTGAATTTTGTGGACGCTAGTGTGTCGCGTAGACATTTGTGTGCTACACTCACGTCCAAGCGTGTGAGGCTCAATAGTAGACCATACACATTGTACCATTGAGGGTCATGATGCCAAATGTGGCTATTTGATCATGGTCCCTTGTTATAATTTCATGAAGCATAATGTGAAAGTGTCATAAATGCAAGAGTGTGATTTTAAGACACTACATTTTGCCCACACTTTAGTGAGCCAATCACTACGAGGGATTGAGTGCACTAAACTTATGCTCAGTAAACGCAAGAAACAAATTAAATGCATTAATTGATTATTGAAAATTGTACCTACTGAAAAGTTTACCGATGATAAATTGTGCTCAACTGGGTTACCCTGGTATTTAGTGTAGGATTAATTTAGGGCCCGTTTGGTTCCTGGTATTAACCTGGAATAGTCATTATTTAATGCGAGAATAAAGTACTTCGTTGTTTGTGGCCTTTTTTGAATTCCTGAATTAGAAATTAATCCCCTTTTTTGGGCCAATGCTTGGAATAATTAATTTAAAAAAAAACCTGGAATTCATTTTTTATTCCAGAATAAGCTATTCATGGATTCAAAATAAGTTATTCATGGATTCGAAATTACAACAAAATGTATAAGTCATCGGGTCCGTGCGTGAACGATTCTTTAGGTTTTGTGGGAAAATTATTATTATTATTATTTTTTAATTATATTTTTGTTTTTTCTTTAAGTTAATAATTCAATAATTAAAATTTGAACCGGTCAATTTTAGTAGTTAAGGCTTCTGGATTTTGACTGTGGCATTTTTTCCATCAACGTTTCAGATCACACTCCATGATCCATCATCAGGATGATAACTAAAAAATTGTAAGAAAATAGTTTTTTTTTATAATCTTATTTTTTTAAGCTAATAATACATATTTTAATTTAAAAATATATAAGTTTAAAATACATATATATTTTAATTAAAAAATTAGCAACAAAAATGATAAGTTCAAAAATTAAAATTTGTAAGAAAATATTTTTTTTTTATAATTATAATTTCTTAATAAGTTAAAAATACATATTGTTCAAATTAATTTAAAAAATGAAAAATAATCCTTATTCCAATTCCACATTATGGGATCCGTCATCTTCTAGGTGCACCAAACAGGTTCACTTTCATTTTCAGGATTAATTAATTTGAGAATAGGTTATTATTCTAGAATAGGCCTATTCTGGATAAATTAATTTGAAGTCTCCAAAAATCCAAATTTATCAGTATAAAAATGGAAGAAACTACCCCAACGAGAAGAATTCTTAATAAGTGTTCTTAAGAAGTGTTAGTCTGAGTCGGAGTGAAAGATTAGTTGTAGGGAATAATACATCCCCTATATTTTTGCCCTTTGTAGGTGGGCTAAAATAAGAAGAAAAATGGAAACAAACATGCCACAAAAAAGGTTTCACATTTTTCGGCCCATTTTCGGCTATATATGGACTTGGTAGGTCCATAGAAGAGTCATTTTCACTATTCACTGAGGGATTTAGCTGAGATATTGAACATATGAGAAAAAATGCCTCATAGACGAGAGTTCAAAGCCACCATGATTGAGGAGCTTCGTGCCACAGTTGAGCAAGGTTAGCCCTCGGATGAGGTAGGCTTTGTTTCGCCTCTCCTAGTGAATTATTTCACTTTTTTTTTTGGTATTTTTGCTTTAGGAGTAGCGTAGGCGGCCGACGCTCGCGGAGGTATCTGATCGTCCAAGGTGGTTTTTGCACTGGCATCCGGGATATGTCTCGGCGCTTTCATCCTTAGGATGCACATTTTTCCTTACAATTATTTGAGCAACATTATCAGATTTCCACAGTCCATTTAAATCATTTTTTTGTTTTTGGATTTGATTGTGTAAGTTTTTTTAGCATCAACATTTTGGATCACACTCCGTGATCCATCATCAGGATGAGAAAGAGTGCAAGAAGTGTAAAAATAATAAGATGTAGACAAAGCCTCACTCAAAGGATGCATAAAAAAGGAAGAGAGAGAGAGAGAGAGAGAGAGTGTAAACACTAAACAAAAAATAAAAACAAAAAATTAAAAATAAATGTGCAACAATAAAGAGGAAAGCAACTACAACAAAAAAGCCAAT
The DNA here is from genome assembly GCA_018584345.1 of Thuja plicata. Classification (NCBI taxonomy): domain Eukaryota; kingdom Viridiplantae; phylum Streptophyta; class Pinopsida; order Cupressales; family Cupressaceae; genus Thuja; species Thuja plicata. The sequence goes on from MU224719.1 coordinate 1,786,555, forward strand.
AAAAAGAAAATGCACCTAAGAGAGAAGGAAGGAACTTAAAAAGAGGATAAAAAACTAAAACAACCACAAAAAACACAAAGAAAGAAAAAACTAAAAGGTGGCTTAAAAATCTAGTGTATAACTAATACATCATATGTGATTTTGCGTATAACTAATACATCATTATATATGTGTTTGTAGGTTCTCCCAGAGGTTAGAGAACTTATGACCAAACATGTGCTAAGTGTGTGTTAAAAATGTGTCACACTTCTATGAATCATTGTATCCAAGATTGCTCAAGAGTGAGGTCTCGAATGGCGACTCATAGATCTCTATTCATGGAGTGAAAGGGTTTGTAATGGAGGCCCTCAAATTGACCTAGTTTGTGCCCATGCAAGTATACCATAAAACGAGAGATTCAAAGAGGAAAAACAAGAATGCTAGTCTCCATGATCGTCAAGTATGCATGCAAATGAAAGCTATTCTATATGATAACAATGCAAGAAAGGAAATTAATCTATATGATAACAATACATGATTATTCTATGAAAGGAAATACAAATGCAAGATTAATCTATGAAAG
>MU224719.1:1787166-1797751 GCA_018584345.1 Thuja plicata
AACATGAATCTAATCTAACATGCAAGTGCAAAATTAATCTAAATGGATTGTCATAGGGCATGAAAGAAGAAGACAAGAAGAGAGAAGTTGCAATATCCAAGCTCAAGTGCTCAAATTCTCCTCCAAAATTGCTCTCCAAACCTGCAGCATAACAATAGCATAAAATCTTTTTTTCTTGATTACCCAAATGAGAAAGAGAGGTTTCTTTATAAAGAGCAATGGACGGTAGAGATTAAGAGGCACAAATCAAAGGCTATGATTAAGAGGCAAAAAGTCCACCACTTAAGAAGATGTGTAGAAAAAGGAACTTTATTTATTTATATTTAATTTATTTCCTTTTTCAACAAAGAGAGATTTAAGTGGGAGTTTTATTTAATTAAAAGAGGGATTTTCTTTTAATTAAATAAGATTATTTAATTTAATTAAAAGGGATATTTTAATTAAATGAGATAATATTATTTAATTAAAAGAGATTTTAATTAAATAAAATAATATTATTTAATTAAAAAAGAATTTTAATTAAACAAGATTATTTTATTTAATAAAAAGAATTGTTTTCTTTTAATTAAATAAGATAATTGATGAAATGATCAAACCTTAGGAAATATTGAAATAGTTGAATTAATTACGATTTGATCAAGGAAATTGATTTGAAAAGCATTGATTCAGGAATTTGATAAATTGATTCTGGTCATTTGATAAATTGAAGAATGGGGGCCCATAGTCTAGGTGACCATTTTAGGGTGCATACATTTGCCCCTCTTTGACTAATGTGTGATCTTTATGGGAACACTATTGGAGATTTGCCTCTGTGCAAATAGTTGATTATATGTTTGTCATTGATGACAACATATAATATATAATGGTGTTCTATATACAATTATCAGTACATATGTTTTGGAGCTATGCGTGTTTATTTCCATGGTGTATACATGTTCTAGATTCTATGTGCATTCACATTGAGTCAGATATGAAGTTTCATTTGAGTTATGTTAATCAGTTATGGCAGTTACAGTGACTGAAGATTATCTGTGAAGAGCCGATGTAATTACATTATTTCTTAAGTTTTGCCTATCTTTGGGATATGCGTGTTTGTATTCATGTTTAGTTATGAATTAAAGATAATTATCTAAAGGTGCCAAACGTGTTCTATCAGAATCTTAATGTTGGAGTTAATTTGGTGGAGCTGACTTTGTGAAGCGTCGTGTCTACTCAGTTTGGGTTGTGTGATTCTAATCAGGTTGCGTGCTTGATGTGGCTGACAAAAGAAGTATTGAAGGGACTGCTAAATTCAACGAAGATCACATCTTTTGGGAAGATACTTAGAGTAGTTCATTTGGTGAACACTAAGTGTGAATGATAAGAAAAGAGACAGAAAAAGTATAGAACATAATTTCCGTTGTTTTGGGATAGTAAAGACATTTCATTCATCAAGAAAAGATCCATGTGAAGAAGAAGTGGAAGTATACAATACACTGAAACTGATCAAGACAGTAGGTCTACTCAAACAATTCATTTATCAGATATAGTGCATATATGTTTTACTGAAGGTTGCTGCCTTCATCATTTTAGAAGTGAGCTTTTTTTGGACAGTGAGTCCTCACCCCTAACAGAGTTATTTGTAAAAGACTCCTAACAAGGTCAGACCCTTAACCATGTCATTGTACTTATTGCATTGTAAAGAACAAATCCTAACAAGGTTGCAAGATCTCCTAACAAGGATAATTATACTCAAGTACAGTTCTTTGTGGGTGCTAATTCCCACTGAGGTTTTTACCTATTTGGTTTCCCCATAACCAAAATTGTTGTGTTCTATCTTGTGTTATTTGAATGTGTTGATGCTTAATGTTATTCTATATTTAATAGAAGAACATAATTAAACTAGCTAATAACTGATTCACCCCCCCTCTCAGTTATCCCTTGGGACTATTCTAACAATTGGTATCAGAGCCAAGTGCCTTGGAGAGAAAGCCTAACAGCTTAAGGTAGATCAAATGACATACTTCAGGAAAGAGAGTCCTAAGTTTGATGGAGAAAACTATCTCGACTGGAAGAAAAAAATGATAACACATCTTCAGTGTGTTGGATTTGAGATCTATGAGATTGCCACTCATGCAATTGATGTTACCACCTTAAAAGACCTTGCAGAAGAAGACTCTATAATTAAACAAAAGGAAGTGTTCACTCAAAATGCAATTGCCAAAGAAGCCCTAGTCAGTGCCCTATTCGATAGTGAATTTTATGAGATCAAGAAGGCAGATAAAGCATACTCTATTTGGAAATACTTAGAAGATATGTTTGAAGGAGATATCCAAGCAAAGAATGCACGCAGAAAAACATGGAAGAAAATATACAATAATTTAGAGATGCTACCTGAAGAAAACATCAGAGCTTACAATCAGAGGATTAATGAAGCAGTATCAGGTATTAGGAATAATGGTGGAGAAATTTTAGAGGATGATATAATGGACAAATTGTGTGTGTAATATTAACACCTTCATGAAATTAGGATTAGAAACAACAACTCTATGGAAAGAAAATGCTATTTAATCTAAGAATTGAAGTTTAAACCCCATGACATCTCATGGTTCTCTATCTAATCTTTGTTAAGAGAGCTCTCAGTCTTAATCTCTCTCAAGGACAATCCTAGAATGAGAAGTAAATGATAAACAATGCTCTAATCTAGCTCAAAATGCTCCAAGATATGCTATTAAATCAACAAATGCTTCTAGAGATGATAATCTAAATGCTATGCAAATGCTGAAATATTCTCAAAAGCTCTCAAATGCTCTCCAAATGCCTATAATAAGGATGTTTTTCTCTTGAAATTCTTGGATCCCAAACACAAAGAAAATGAATTGTACTTATTGCAATTTCCCAAGGGTAGGGGGTGGAGTGAGTTGATCACGATCAAGCTTTGGTTGAGTAAAAAGCTTTGAGGTGTTTTAAAATGGAGGGAAAGTTGGTTGGTTGTCCTCAAAGAAATTAGGAATCATTTAATTAATTTAGCCATGTAAGGGTGAATGAGTTGGATTTGATTCTTTTGATTTAAACTATACCATTAATTGATTAAAATCAATTGCATAATTTTGATTAATTCTTTTTAGGCTTGAATTTAATTATTTGATTTCATGATTATTTAATCTTTTGAATTAATTTGATTGTTGTCCACTTTGCTTGATAAATGTCCATCTGATTTGATCCATTTTAATGCATTGAGATTTGATTTGAGACATTTGGCTAAGATTTAAAATTTTGAATGCTTAAGATACACTTGGTCAAATTTAGGTGTCTACAAATGCCCCTCTTTGAATTGATGTGCGAAGCGCATTGATTCAAAGAAAACTTGACGTCCTGATCATTGATTTGATACGGATGAGCTGATTAACTGATATGAAAACCTAATATGAAACCCTGATATGAAACTCTGATTTGAAACTCTGATTTGATGTTTTGATTTAAAACTTGATTTGAAACTTGATTTGATGCCCCACTGATAAAGTTTGAAATTTTAATGCCCCAGATTTGATATAAGATATGATGCAAAATCCCCGTTGGATGATATGATGATGCCCCCTTAGAAATGAAAGCATATTGATCTCAGATGTGAAAACTTGATGAATACTGCTGATAGAATATATCCAAGATGATTGCATTTCTGATAAACAATGATGTTTGAAAGATGTCGAACAAATGCCCCAGTGTGCAGAATATGCAGATTTGGTTTGAATGGGTCAAAAATCTCACAAAATTAGGGTAAAATAGCTTAAATAGGTTGAAAAACCCAAATTTACTATTCATTTTCACTTTTTACTATTGAGATTTTGCTCTGATCCTCTAATGATTGACAGCGATGGTGGTCCCCATTTGAGAGAATAGGTTCAAGCGAGAACACCGATATCAGAGGCCTCCTGACTACGGGCCTCCGGTGAGTGGTTTGAACCTTCCTAGCACATTTATTGCTCTTTAAATAGCATTTAATACATGCTTTTAATGCTTTTTAGGTAGAAATTAGTGAAAAGCCGCGTAGGGTAGTTAAAAAGCTGCTTAGGGCTGAGAAAAGCCACCTTCGGACATTGAAAAGCCGTGTAGGAGCAATTCTTATCCGCCTAAGAATTAGGGCAAAATTACAACCCAAATAGCCAAAAGCCGCCTAGGAAACCCTATGTTTTAAAGGCCGCTTAGGATTCTTAAAAATCTGCGTAGGACTTTAAAAGGTCGCGTGCTTAGCAAAGCGCCGCCTTCGATGATTAAAGTGCCGCGTGTAAAGATTTAAACATCGCAGGGCTTAAAAAGATGCGTACACTTATTGAAGTGCCACCTACCTTGAAGTTTGAAAACTGAGATAGAAAATAGATGAAGTCCTTTCGATCGATCATCCTGATAACGCAATTGAATTCCAAGCTAGAAAATGTACGTCCAGAATGTCACTTAGTGTTTAGGATATTAGAAAAGTCATATTGATGAATGTTTGATATGTTAATAAAGATGATTACAAATTGTCCTTGTGTCTCAAGATCTAGAGGTTAGGAGCAATAAGTTGATGCGCTCAAAATAGAGCAAGAATAGATTTAATGTGTTTGATTGATGTGGAATGGTTCACCAATAGAAAGACTAATACAATTCACTTTGTTTCAAAATGTAGGAACATTACCGTAGGTTGCGGATATAGGGTCTTGCGTCTTGGATTTTTGATTTAGTTGATGAGCTTACGGTCCCCGAGCGGAAGACTATCGAGACATGTGGTCTCAGTTTCCTTCTAGATCTCCTTCAGTTTCAGCTGAACCAAGGTCTTTTGACAGCTATGGCAGAGCGATGGCACTCTGACCATAATACATTCCATCTACCCCTCGGCGAGATGACTATCACGCCCAAGGATGTGTACAGATTATTGAGGATCCTGACTCATGGAGAGCGGGTGTATTATGATTCAGTGTATGATAGTAGTGTATGCAGACGGGTGTTTGGAGACAACACCATTGATGACGATTGTATTACTTGGGCACAGTTTGCCTCTTTCCCCACTTTTCTAGCATTGTTAGTTGCGGTGATCGGAGGATTACTTCTTCTAGATAGGAGAGGACGTGGCTTTGCGGTCGGATGGGGCTGGATATTGGAGGATTTGATTGCACAACCTCGAAGATTTGATTGGGGTTCTTGTGTATTAGCACAGTTATACCATGATCTGCATGAGGTTTTTTATAGGCGCAGTGCAACTCTTTCAGCAGGTGCAGTGTTATTACAGTTGTGAACTTGGGAGCATATCCCTATTACGAGACTAGTTTTAGCACGAGTGCAGGCCCGAGGGTATCCGTATGCATTTTTGTATGATGGCATGGTTGTCCAGCATCGCCTGGGCAAGGTTGAATTTTGGAGACGCACTATTGATGATATAGATCAGGTTGTATGGAGACCATATCTGCTTTGTGATAGTTGGCGAGAGGATGATGATGAGTTGCCATACATGTTTTCTCCTCGGTAGATGATCGGCCAATCACCACTAGTTATTGAGAGATTTTGCTTTGGGAGAGTGCTCCATCAGTACGGTCGGGTTCAGGACATGCCTCAGGGTATGGCACTTTACATGAGAGTATAGGCCAAGAGATCGATGTGGGGAGCACAGGTGGATTATCAGTTAGCATGTTTACAGATTAATCAGCTGGGCTACATGATGTGGGATATAATGACGCATGTTGCAAATGCAGGGATGTCGACTGAGTATCGAGAGTGGTTTATGCGACATCGCTTTGTCCAATTTAAAGATCCAACATAGCCTATTCCTGATGTGGATGAGCTTTTAGATGATGATGGAGATGATGCAGATGATGGTGATGATGGCAGGAGACCTTAGAGACAGAGGGTTTAGAGGGCACCTAGGGCTCCTCGAGTACAGAGAGCTGCAGGACCTCGGATGAGAGGTGGACATGTTAGAGGCTGAGGTGGTAGATTCAGGCAGCCGAGACAAAGATTAGCATAGGCACAGGTACCTCAGAGACAGGCTCCTATTAGATTTGGTGCAGAGTGGGCCAGGCAAAGACACAAACATGTCCAGGTGGCCAGATAGGTTCCAGTATATGGACAGATTCCTCAGGTTGATCCATAGAGTATCACGACACCAATGATACCACATGTACCATTAGTGCCATAGGCACCTGAGGCTCCTCCAGCATCATAGACACCTCCAGTTCCACCCATTGTGGATGAATTAGTGTAGGATGTTCGAGGTTTACAGGCAAGGATGACTGCAGTGACTGTTCGATTAGATCAGGTTTCTACTATGTTGCAGCAGTTTCTGACTACTTTAGCTCAGTTACCTACCAGTGCAAGCACTAGTTAGGCTCCTCCTAGTACACATGATAGATCAGGTGATAGGGATCCTGATGGTTCAGGGGGTTTGGGTACATGTATAGCTGGAGATGAATCAGGTGCCCCTGCTGGGTCATGAGACAGATTGGGATCCATGATATCTTGATATTGTAGTGATGATGTATCATATGTACTTTTGATCAGGACTTTGATGTATGGATTATTTGTTGATGTACCTTTGATGTATTGATTTGTGTTATAGACATTGATGATGGACATTTATCTATAATGATCTTTGATTCCTCCTTTGATGATGTTGTTATGAGATTTTGTTTTATGCATATCTACATGTTTCTATGATGCATTTATTTCTATTATGCTATGGATGCAATTTCTTAGAGTAGGACATAGATAAATGGATGCAAATGATGTTAATCCAACTTATTTATATATGCTTTTCTAATTTAACCATGACGTATGGATTTATGGAATGTAATGATATGGATGCAATACTTAGTGCAATGATAAATGAATGCAAATATCTTTTTGATTTTTTGGATGTATGCAATTTAATTTATGATGTGCAATACTAAATGATTTGGATAAATGAATAATGAATAATGATTCTTTTCTTTTCTTTTTCTCTTGATACGTATATATAATGAATAATGAATAATGATTATGAATGCAAATGAAAATCTCATATTGATGACTTGAAACCATGAAATCGATGAGATGCTGTCAACTTTAAATCCCCCCCTCGAACTTGGAAAAGTGCTAGAAAGAAAAGTCATTTAAAACTATCTTGAAGATGCAATTAAATATAACATGAAGATGCAATTAATATAACATGAAGATGCAATGCAACTAATTGTCCTTGTGGTTTGCGAAAGAAATGCAAACTGAGATATATTTTCATCATAGAGCATTGTGGAACTAGGAGTCGATACAATCCTTACTGGTGCCACTGTGACCATAAGAATATGAATATGAATTTCTCTCATGTGGTAACCCCTTCTACGAAACCAAGTACAACCCTCACTAGTTGAATGACCAACTATGGGAGTATGAATACCGGTTTGATTGGATTCAATGTTGCAAGTGGATGTTGGTATTTAGATATGGAAAATCTAAATAGCCAAGGTATCCTTTTGCATGAACAAACAAAGGTTAACCCTCCTTCCTATATGAATGTCCTTGATGGTTCTTTGATGACCATGTCCTTAGACTAATTCACACAAGTTAAAGGATCTTCCTCAAAATAGTCACTCGGAAGCTTAAGAAAACATCATGTCTCTATCATTGCCAATCTAGTCAAACCATCATTGATTAGCTAAAAAGAACATGACTCGAAAAAGGTCAATGAAAAACTCATCAAAATTTTCCAAGTGTTTGTGAAATGTATCAAAATTTTCAAATAAGAATTCCAGATAGTCTGATCATTTAGGGTGTGTCAATTTTTAATCTTGATAAAATAAGGCAATGAAACTCAAGGATCATGTTATGTGATCAAACTGTTTAGGGTTGAACAATGATATTTATCAAAGGTTCCACAAAATCTCTCTTCGGAATCTAAAAATCTGGTTCTGATGTGTGACCAAGATGTTGCAATATTGAATCCATTTGGTACCAAAAATCTATGATGCGTGCCCCCAAGTGATAAATGTGACCAATGTGAAACTTAGGGCGACTGAACCTAGAATGTGACAAAAATGAAGCTCTGAGACTTTATTAGGATGATGCACAAATGATGGATGCAATGAGGACATGGACAAATGAGATGATGAAACACAATATGTACAAATGCAACTAGGAAAGACCTAAGGGACAAAAGGCACCTGTTTCCAGGTTTTCACCTCTTGGGATTACTGCTCTTTTTCTCTTTTTTTGCTTTTTTTTCTACCAAGGTGCCTATTGCTAGGTTTTCACCAAGGCACTTTTTCTATTTTTCAAATATTTTTGGCTTTTGAACTTTTTGGTTTTTATGTATTTTGATCTTTTCTCATTTTTTTTGGTATTTTTGAATTTTTCCATGTACAAAGGTGATGCTGACTCATCTGATACTCTCAACTTATACTCTTTCCTCTGCATCAGGTGTGGAAACTCTTAAGATGAATGCTATTGATAGGTTCTTGCAATTCATCACCATCACAATTGGCCAATTTGTAGGTCCCCATTCCAAATGAAGAAACAATGACAAAAGGACCCAGCCAATTTGCTTCCCACTTTCCTTTCTTTTCTCTATCAGCCTAATTTTTTGGATTTTCTCTCAATACTACATCTCCTACTTGAAAGGTTCTTGGTTTAATATGCTTGTTATAGTTCCTTGAAATTTGATTCTGATACACTTTCAAATGATCGTAGGCTTGAGTTTGATGTTCCTCCAACATTTCCAATTGTTGAAGTCGAGCTACTCTATAATCTTCATCTGTTATTAATCCGTGTAATGAGACTCTTGGGGATGGTATTTTAACTTCTAAAGGTAGAACAACTTCGGCCCCATAAACCAATGAAAAAGGTGTAGCTCCTGTCGGGGTTCGAATACTAGTCCTATAGGCCCACAATGTGTCACAAAGTTCATCAACATATTTGTTCTTAAACTATTTTCCATTATCCATGATGATGGTGTGAGGAATGCCATATCAACAATGATATGATTTAGAATAAACATGGAAATTTGCTTCCCTGTTGCAGTTGATAAAGGGACAGCCTCAACCCATTTTGTGAAGTACTTTGTTGTCGTGATTATATACTTGTGTCCATTTTAAGAAGGTGGATAAATCATGCAAATCAAATCAAAACCCCATTGATAAAATGGCCATGGTGTGACAAATGGGTGTAACTCTTGTGTTGGTGCATGGATCATGTCTCCATGGTATTGACATTTTGCACAAACTTTGACAATCTGACAAGCATCTCTTTCTAAGGTTTTCCAAAAGTACCCCATATGTAGGATTTTCTTAGCTAGGTTTAAACCACTCGAATGTGACCCAAAAATCCCCTCATGGACGTCTTTTAAAGCTAATTTTGATTCATCTTCCTCTAGACACCTAAGGAGCGTTCTGTCAAGACCTTTACGATACAATGTGTCAGAAAGGATGGTATAACGGGCCACTTGTCTTATGAAATTTTGCTTTTGGGCACGTGTTTGGTCTATAGGTAAGGTTTGGTCTTTTAGGTAGGCATAGATGGGTCCATACCATGGTGAGTCATTTCCATTTAAAAGGGAAATAATTTGGGTCTCAGGTAAGTTAAATGTTGGTTTAACCAATTCCTCCACCAAGAACTCATACTTTTCATTTTGATCGGGCATTTGAAGTAAAGATGCCAAAGTAGCCATTGCATCCTGCTCTATTCTTGTCTCTTGGAATTTGTTCAAAAGTAATCAAAGCAAAGTACTTTTTCCATTCATCTACCAATTTCTTGTAAGGCATCAATTTTTCATCCTCAGTATTATATTCATCATTAACTTGATTGATGACTAATTGAGAGTCCCCATAGACTTGTAATTTTGTGACATTCCATTCCAAAGCCATCTTGATTCCTATGACCAAAGCTTCATACTCTGCTATGTTATTGGTGCAAGGGAACAATAACTTGTAAGATTTTGGGATTGTGTAACCTTGTGGTGTAATCAAAAGAATGCCTGCTCCACTACCATTTTGGGTGTAAGATCCATCAAAGTATAAAGCCCATGTTTTAGCTTCCACATCCACAATTTTAGAATCTGAGAATTCTACTTGCATAGGATGTGTAGATTCTTGAGGATATTCAGCTAATTGATCGGCTATAACTTGACCTTTTATTGCTTTCCTATCAACATATTCAATGTCAAATTCACTAAGTACCATTACCCACTTTGCAATCCTTCCGGCTAAAGCTGTTTTACTAAGTAAGTATTCTAAGGGATCAATTTTGGCTATGAGCTTCACCTTATGTAACAACATATAATGTCTTAACTTTTGAGAAGCAAATACAACTGCTAGGCAAGCCCTTTCCATGAAGTTTTAGTTTAATTCATATTTGATCAATGTTCTACTCAAGTAGTAGATAGCCCTTTCTTTTCCCTCATCATCCTCTTGTGCCAATAAGACTCTTAAAGATTTTTCCGTTGCTGAAATATAGAGTAACAAAGGTTTTCGTTGAATAGGGGACATCAAGATAGGTGGATTCATCAAGTATGTTTTCAACAATGTAAAGGCTTTATCACATTCCTCATCCCATGTGAAGATGGTGTCTTTATGTAGTAATCTGGTGAAAGAATGGCATTTTTCTGCCA
>MU224719.1:1816580-1828081 GCA_018584345.1 Thuja plicata
TTTATGATTCTCCCAAAAGGGAAAAGAGCATAATCCTCTAGCCTCTTCACCTCACCCAGACATAGAAAACAAGATTAATTGACCCACTAATTTAAAATCACCTCACCCAAGGTTCGTATATCAACAACAATGACCACCAATCTCAAGAGAGCAAGTACCATCAAAAGTTGAAGACCAAACCAAGTGAGATAATAACAAATCCTTCCCTACCTACAAGGGGATCTATTTTCAAGAAGAGCTTCACAAGTAAGACAAGAGAATGAAGCCCACTTTCTCAAAATAAAAAAAAATATTGTTCATAGGGCTTAATTACTATGTGAAACATATATGCAAGAAAGCAAATCTAGGTTCATCCCTTTAGAGCAAAAATTGGAAATGTGATCTATGAAAGCAAAAAATACTCAAGCTAAACACATGAGAGGTTCATTTTTATTTCCAAAATCCCAATGTTATAGATATGCAATAAAATACCTCAAGTCCAAAGCAACGCGCTTAGTATATTTTACCTTATTATTTATTTTGTTGAGTTTTTCCGCGAAAGCAAGCCACAAACTCTCCAACAAGCAAGACAAGCAAACAAGATATGCACTATATATTCAACTTATGAAAACACTAGGGTTAGATCTAAAAATTAATTGTTAGGAGCAATAATAACCAGCAAATAATCCAAATGACAACTCACATCATGCATTGAACCATGTGAAAAATAAGTGCAAGCTAATCATTAAATGCCCTTTTTTAATTTTGATTTTTGACCTAGTCAACAAGATTGGACCTATATGACATGAATTCGGATCCCAAACTCTAAATGAAAAAAAGAGACCCCTGTTAAAAAATAAAGAGATTTCCAAAAATGTAATTTTTTTAGCAATATTTTTTGATTTGTGCCCTAGGGACCCTATTTATCAAAATAGACCAGGTTTTAAAGATCAGATTTTTAAGCCATTATTTGTCATCAAAACAAAAAACACAGAGAACATACCCCCCTATAGAATTCCAAGAGATTTTCATAAATGTAAATTTTTCTAAAACATTCACTGATTTATGACCAAAAATAAATTTTCATGAAAAATCATAAAAAAATATATATCATGGAAAAATGATCCAAAAAATCTGATTTTCAAACTGAGACACCTTTGACCCAATGTTAACTTGTAAAAAAAAATTCAAACCAAAACTTTAACCTGTTTGGGAGATATGATCAAATCTTTCAAAAAACCCTAGGTTGTGTCTTCAACTCATCCTGCACAAGGGTTAGGCTTGAAAAACTTCAATAAAATAACCATGTAAAGATTAGAAAATCTAAAAATCTGAATAAAATGAAGGAAAATCAGTAGCGTCATGCCCAACGGTCAGTGCCAAAAATGTGTGTTAAAAATGTGTCACACTTCTATGAATCATTGTATCCAAGATTGCTCAAGAATGAGGTCTCGAATGGCGACTCATAGCTCTCTATTCATGGAGTGCAAGGGTTTGTAATGGAGGCCCTTAGATTAACCTAGTTTGTGCCCATGCAAGTACACCATAAAACAAGAGATTCAAAGAGGAAAAATGAGAATGCTAGTCTCCATGATCGTCAAGTATGCATGCAAATGAAAGCTATTCTATATGATAACAATGCAAGAAAGGAAATTAATTTATATGATGACAATACATGATTATTCTATGAAAGGAAATACAAATGCAAGATTAATCTATGAAAGAAAACATGAATCTAATCTAACATGCAAGTGCAAAATCAATCTAAATGGATTGCCATGGGGCATGAAAGAAGAAGACAAGAAGAGAGAAGTTGCAATATCCAAGCTCAAGTGCTCAAATTCTCCTCTAAAATTGCTCTCCAAACCTGCAGCATAACAATAGCATAAAATCTATTGTTCTTGATTACTCAAATGAGAAAAAGAGGTTTCCTTATAAAGAGCAATGAACGGTAGAGATTAAGAGGCAAAAATCAAAGGCTATGATTAAGAGGCAAAAAGTCCACCACTTAGGAAGATGTGTAGAAAAAGGAACTTTATTTATTTGTATTTAATTTATTTCCTTTTTCAACAAAGAGGGATTTAAGTGGGGGTTTTATTTAATTAAAAGGGGGATTTTCTTTTAATTAAATAAGATTATTTAATTTAATTAAAAGGGATTTTAATTAAATGAGATAATATTATTTAATTAAGAGAGATTTTAATTAAATAAGATAAGATTATTTAATTAAAAATGAATTTTAATTAAATAAGATTATTTTATTTAATAAAAAGGAATTGTTTTCTTTTAATTAAATTAGATAATTGATGAAATGATCAAACCTTAGGAAATATTGAAATAGCTAAATTAATTATGATTTAATCAAGGAAATTGATTTGAAAAGCATTGATTCAGGAATTTGATAAATTGATTATGGTCATTTGATATGAAGAATGGGGGCCCATAGTCTAGGCGACCATTTTAGGGTGCATACACTAAGTATGCTCTGAGATCATCAGGAAGATTTCATCTGAGAGGAGTGGTATACTCTCAATGATTTTGCTGGTTATTTGTTGTGAATCAATAATTTATTTGAACAGGGTATACCACTTAGGGTTTTATTGGAACATTTTTCTGGTTATTTGTTGTGAATCAATGATTTATTTGCATGAATTTATTTATTTAAATTTTATGAGATATTTTTGAGGGATTTGGGAAAAATATCCAATTGGGAACATTTCACCTAGTTTATGGAGTTGCTGCTATAATGTCGTTCCTCTCCGCACAATCCAAAATCCGCACTACAATATGCAATAGAATGTCAAATAACAAAAACTTGGAAGTGCAATGGTGAACCCTGCTGTGAATCCACCTCCAAGATGCACTGGGTTTCTGTCCAATCTATCGAGAAATCCTGAAGCTTTCCGTCCTTAGGTTTCAGAATTGAAAACTAAAGCTTCCTGGATTCTCCAAGAGAAATAAATTCATAAAAATAAGCATATCTTGAATGAGACTCCAATCCTTCTTTTAAAGCAGCGACTGTGACTCTTCAGTTTCCCTTCTCTATCTTTTCATATTCCCACTTTAAGACACTTTAAATAAATATAACCTTTAAATCAAAAAGTGGCATAATAATAAAGTATGGAATCTTTTGGCATTAAAATGAAGGACTAAATGAACTCAGAAGATGACGTGTGATAACTTGCCGGAAAGATCTCGACAAGATGCTCCAAGTCCAATACTGAAATGCCAAGAAAACTAAATTCTGTCAACTTACTAAAAATAGTAATTATTCAGAAACCATGCGAAAATTGCTCTAATTGGTCTAAAAATGGAATTATCTAGGCCAAATATCACACTGATCCATATAAAGCATTGGTTAGCCCACCAGACCATGATTAAATGGCTAATGACACAGAAGAAATAATGTGCCCAAAAAAGGAAACATTACAAAACCTCCCTTCCCAAAGATTGCTTGCCCTCAAGTATTTGGTATCTGCATGTTGTGACCAAAATGCCTGGATCCCATACCAACCTCAAAGAAGTTGCTCTACCAATATGTTGTGCAAAACTGATACAAAAAACATGTCCAGACTCATGAAGCCACTCATCAATACCACACAGAAATAAGGCATTAATCACGTTAGTGTCAGGATCCCAAATCACCCCAAGTGCCTGCTTAGTCAAATAAAACTGCTCTGTGCTGCCATCATCTATGAGAAAATCCTCAATCCAACTGAGAACCTCACTCCAACTGAAATTTCAAGCACCACTAAGATCAAATGAAGGGGAACCTAACCTCATACCAATCAGCTCCATGAATCATAACCAACTGCAAGAATGTTCCTCCTGGATCCCACAAACAAAAGGGCCATCTATCTCCCCAACTGGCTCAAATATCCTGTCAATCCATGCCCATAATGAGTGAATTATCCAAAATGTCCAACTACAATGACACTGCCCCTCTAATCTGTAGCCCAAACTGGAATCTGCATCAAAGAAGCAAACTATCAAAATGGTAGGACATGGCTTCCTCCTTCAAGAAGGGAAGCATACCAAACCAATCACCCATCCCACACCTATACAATAATCGGAAACGAAAGTCCTCCGTTGGTGGGTTGAATGGGAAATAGAATGCACGCAATATAATGTGGCCAGAATGTGATTTACTAACCAACTCCTTTGGAAATACTAAATCAACATTAGGTTTCCATAACTGTCTCTCTATACCCAGAGTCATACAATACACATCCTTGTATGAAAAATTCACACCATCAAGCACAATCATCAGACCAAGCTTAACAATTGAACTCACCTTGTTAATCCATTCTAGTGACCAAGAATCATCTATTATAACTGAACCTAGGTCCCAAATCCTACAATCAATCTCATCCTCATCACAGGGATATGAAATATCTTCCTCCTCTAGCTCAAAAAGGGGATTATCAAATGTCAGATCAACATCCACCTCAAACAAGAAATTGTCAATCGAATGAAGGTTATCCAACTCATAAAGACATCCTAGATGATCTAGATGTTTTCTATCTAAAATTTTGGGACACCTATCCAATTCATAAGTCTGTTGTATGCTATCAAGTTCCAGAATCACTTCCTGAAAGAACTTAGACCTTTCTTTTCTGTCTTATTCCCTGTACTGACTAGTGGCAACAATCTAATTTCTTGCTTCCTTAAGAGAAAGATGTGTGTGCTCCAATGTTTCTTGAGAAAAATTAAACTCTATGTTGAGCTTATTAACCTCATCATCCTTTTTCCTTAATTATTCAACATAATTTTTTGCAACATGTAACAGGCAGTCACGATCTGAAAGTAAACATAGATATTCTAATTTCTAAACCTCAAATATTTTTTTGACCCCCTGTAAATCAGCAACATAAGATTCACTCCCTACACCATTTTTTCCTCCTTCCATTTGAGCCTTCCTATAAAGGTCCTCCATAATCCTGTGAGTGCTATCACAATGCACAAGAGCTGCAACAATGACATCATCATGAACTTTCAGCTGACTCTTCAAAGCATGCTACTCATTATTGTCATTTTGAAATATATTCTCTGGTTGGTCATCCAAATCCTCATCATGCATAAGTGATGTGTTGTTTTATAGAAATCGCACGATTCCTCATATCCTTCATAGGTGTTATCATGGTCACTATAGGCCTCAAACTGATCTGTATGAAGAGGTAAGGTTGTTGTTATGTCATCCAACAATTCCTCATGACATGAATTGTTTAGGGCATCCAACTGGTTGTCATAGTCTTTAATCATATATTTTCCATCTTTTCTATGGTCAAGTGTAAGTTGAGAATCAATGAAAGTTGGTTTCTCTTCTCTAGTAAACCATCATGTAACCTTTAGCCTCTCCTTCATTCATTGATTCAATATTTGTTTTACAATCTCCTGCTTCGATGACAATCTCATAAGGTTTTTCTTCAATAACTGGTTTAATTTTTTGTTACTTTATGGGCTGATTAATAATAGTTGGAAACTCTTCATATAAATTTCTGCACCTATCTTGTGCAAGGAGATCTCAAGTCAAATCATGACACCATTTCTTTTCCATTAAATTCTTGTGTTGTAGCTTTGGATGAAAGTCCATGAAACTAGAGAAGGTTAAATCTCTATGAACTTGTGGGGGAAGTGTGTAATACTCATCATACATGCCGAGTATTTTTGTCCTTTCATTATGTTGTAAAATCTGGGCTAACTATTGTTGTACCTTAATAAGATCCTTCGAGATTTTTTCCAAACCATGCATCTTTCCCCTATGTAATGGTTCTAACTGGCAGTTTGTAAAAGGGATTGCAAAATTTCTGAATTCTGGAAAAACTAAGCCTTCTAACCCTTGCAAGATACAAAGAGGTACCTTCCCTTTGTTCAATTCTCTCAAAATATGTTTGTTCACTTTCTCAGAATATGGGAGGAAATGCATTAACCCCCAAAAGGAAAAACCACTGAATTCTCTACACTTCTTTACCAACTTAGCTATATCTTGTTCCATCAAAATCTATCCTTCAATGGACAAATTTGAAGATTACTATTTCAACTACCACAATAGTTTGGTATCTTAAGCAACATGGTAATGATGCTATTAACAACTATTTTGTCAAACAGTTTTCACGTTTGTTGACTGTATGTTTCTTTGCACCTTGACTGAGTATTATTGATTTGAAAGCTCATAAGAATTTCAAATAGTTCAAGATTGTCATATGCAAATTACTAATCATAGAATTATTTTATGAATGAACAACATATTTGAATAACTTGCAACAAAAAGTAGCATTTTGTTATATTTTTTTGAGTCTGCAGTCATGTTGGAGCCTGCATTTTCTGATTATTATGTCCCAAATTCAACATATATCTATCTCCTACCAAATACCATGCCTCGGCCAGCTTCTTGCTCACCCAAAAATTTCTATAAAGACTTTTGCCACGGTCAAGAGGTTATGCCTTGTGTTGATGGGACCGGGTCTGCCAACAGATGTAAGTTGTCACTGGGTACCGGGGTACCGAACAACTTTGCCTATGAAGGTTGTCTAGGGAATAAATTCTCCAGGTCTTCAAGCACGTGAGAGTCTGGTCTCAACAGTGCGGGGGCTCATTTGGGAGTGTGACTATATTGTTCAAGGGGGGGGGGGTAGCTGGTTTTCTTGGCTCATCTTCTTTGGGGATTTAGGTAAGGTGGGGTTTCCTGCAAGAATGCATTAGTTAACCAAATAAAATTCAAAAGATAGGCCAGGGTTAGACGTATTCCATCTACCTATAGTCATGCAAATACATTTAAAACATCAACCATGCTCTAACATACTACACTAAAATACTGAACACGCACAAAACCATCAATTCATACATATTCAATAGAGAGGGGAAAAGAAGGTTGTTAATCTACTTTAAAACATCAGAGCAAGGGACATCAAAAACATACAACACAAAAGGACGTTAATCTGAAAATTAGAATGCTAACAACATCATTTCCAGAACTCTTCTTTCTTCATTAACAAGTTTTCCACCGAGCACTGGTGTGTACAATAATGGCTCCAAGGGAGCATCTATCTATTGATAAATTCTAAGAACTAAGGATAATTGAGCTCTACAAATACTAGAAATGAACTGCTGAAAGGCTATAGCTATGGACTGCAAAATCATCAATTTCGTCGACCCTTGGAATGAGGTCAAACTTGTTATTTATACATAGATTTTACCTAAAGTTAACCTAACTTATCTTTACACTCAACAATAAAATATGATTTTCGGTGGCCAGTACTACTTGCACCATGCTACAAAAACCTCAAGAAGAGTAGAGGTCTGACATGTCAGAAGAATGAGACAAGAAAAGAGGTATGGATGAATCATCCTTGAGAAGAAATTCAGAGGGAGAATAGAAGAAATCTAATCCCCCAGGGATCGAGGCTACATGCCTCATTAATGGAAAAGTGGCTCACTGTCTCTGATGCACTAGGTGTTATGTTGAAGCGACACCTTAGGAAGAACACCCATCATAACCATCCCTCAAGTTGACGTGCCTTGCTGGGGTCACCCACTTTTTGACACCCTTATTAACTGCTTGATGATGACCGATTGGCTCTGGGGAACCTAGACGCGGGTCACCAAAAGAATGCAAAATTGTGGATCCAAAACTCTAGGATCCAAGAGCTTACACTCTGAAAGAATAATGAATTCAAAATACACCTTGCTGGTAAATGTCTCTGAAATTTGGAAAACATTATTGCTCCTTGCCATTCTTAAATGCCTTGAGAATTTGACTGATGCCACCTTCATCAATGTCCTTGATGTTGCCCCACCAGTCACAAATAATTATGACCTTCTCTTCAACTTCTCTGGCTCCTTCTCTGAATTCATCAACTATCTTCACAGAGTCATGACCTCAGAGCATCATTTTGGATATTCTTGACAGCTTCCCTCCGTCAAAGTCTCTAACAGACTAGTCTGGGACTCCATTAGCTCATCATACTTGCTGAGGACATATTCTTCTGGGGTGCACATTCTGGTGGTAAAGGGATCAACCTTTGAAACCCTTGTAATGAATCCCTAGTACAAATTTAGCAAATACTTAGTAGCCATGGCCTTTTCTTTAAGGGTCGTGACCAGTTGCTTTCTTACCTCAATCTTAAGGTAAAGTTTGGAGTAATGGACCCGGAGGAAGTCAAATGATTCCTCTCCTAAAATTCGTGCCTCAGTAATGGCCTCTTCTCCAGAGTTCATTATCTCTGCTAATCCTATTCTCCACCCTTCATATTTTTCTATGCTTTTCTCCCATAGGTGGACGACAATGTGTGCCTAGCTCAAAATATGATGGACTGAGTAAAGATCTAGGAGGGACACCTATAGGAATTTCCTTATGGCTACTATCTGCTTAGTTATCCATTTGTCTATAGCCTAGGCCTTCTTCTTCATGGCCCTTAGAGCATCCACATCACCCTATGCAAGCGGTAATCTGGAGGTGGAATTCTTCGGGTGGATATCAACCAGGGGCCATGAGAGTTTTGCCAGAAGTGCGAGGAGATTGGTATTGGTTTCTCTTTCCTCCTTCAACTTTTGGGTCTATTTATTATATCGGGCCTCTATTACTTTGGTGGCCTCCTTCATCTGGCCAACTCACCCTTCTTATCTCTCCTCCCCAATGTTACCTTTGTGATGGTATAATCCTCAGGCCTTATCGCCGATGCATCTGCATCTGGGGGAGGTGTTGTGATGGTTGCAACCATATTTCCTACTAGACCAATCCAAAGGATATAGGCTATCTAGTCCTTCTTAGTCTTCTTGGCCTCTACATTCTGGGCCATAATTTCAGCCAAGGAAATTGGAACACCTGTTACTACCACTGGGGCATTTCTCTTTCTTGACTCTACCAACTATTGGGGCGGTTGGGGTGGCTTTGTTGTTAAGACCTGGGAATCAGGATTCCCTTCAAAATCTGGTGGTGAATTCTCAGAATTCATAGTGTCATCAGGCTCTTTCTCTTTTTCCAGTTCCTGTTCCCTTTCTCTGGAGGCCTCGGTATTTTCTGCCATGTTGGCATCTTCCTTTGTGATGTTCAGGGTTTCTTCTCTATCGGTATCAACATCCCCTATACTTTTGGGGCTTTCCCCATCCTTCTCAGCATTAGGTGAATAAACATGTGTATCTTCGGGGGCTCTTCCCTAATCCTGTTGATGTTCTTCTTCTTCAGCGTCACTTGCTAGGGTATCTTCCTCCATTGGAACATTTTGTGGAGGTGGCTGGGGTATTGGGCCAAGATTTAGTGTTTGGGCCACCGTGATTACCTCACTAAATGTACTTTGGGGCATTTGGTCACCCAGAGTAACCAAAAGAATTTGGAGGGTGATGAATGGGGATACAGTTGATCCTGTAGGTCCGGTTTCCCCAATCATCAGTTTCTCATCTATGATTTTCCTTGGTCTCTTGGACTAGGGTTTTCTCTCACTCAAGCTCCTTTTGTATTTGCTTCTGAACTTCCTGCTCTGTGGCAGCTTCTTGCTCTGGGACTTCCTTTTTAGCGGGGATATCCTCTTTTTCCTGAGCGACAATCTCTTCTACCGTGTGATCTATATCCTCATGTAGGTTCAAGAGCTCTGTTAGCACTGCCTTGTAAAAATTTTTGAATTTATTGGTCTTTTGTTTTTCCCGGGCTTTCTTGGTTTTAAATCTTATGCTTTACCGCACAAAAAATGGTCAAATCCCTTTTTGAAGTCATGTTTTACCTTAGTCACTCTATCACGTCGATATTTTTGTCATAGCTTTAAGTTGCGCAAGTGCGCGACAAGTTGTCAATCAAGATCATTGCACAATTGTGATCTGTTTAACTCAGAGTCTTTAAGTCATGTGACTACACGACGAGCTGTCCGAGAAGGAGAATCACACAATCACGATGAGCTCATGTCTAGTTTTGATCTGACCGCAAATGGGTGACGAGCTATTTTGAAATACAAATCACACAATTGTGATGTCTTATAAAGGTCGAGTTATAGGTCCGCAAGCCAGCAATGGGTTAGAATTATGCTAGTCGCGCAGTCGCATCAAGTTCTATGTTAATGTTTAAAGTTGCGCGATTGCGTGACGAGGTCATGTCTTGTTAGGTTGCCCACTCACATAGGTTTTAAATCATGTGTCTTTTGCAGTGTGAGTGCATGAAAAAGAGGTGAAGTGTTAATGTGAAGATGCCATCGCTCAGTTGCACAAAGGAGATCAATCAAAAGCATCGCTTAGTCGCCGATCAATAAAGGCGATCATAAATCAGCTTGCGAGCATGTGACAAGCCAAAAAGAAGAAGGTCATCACTCAGTCGCCAGTCAACAGAGAAGAAACAACAATAGTTCATGAGTGGGTGATGAAGATGAAAAATGAAGCAGTCACGCACTCACAATATGTAATGAAATGAAATTTTAAGGCTCGCGAGTATGCGATGAGCCAAAAGAAGAAAGACGTCGCGCACTCGCAGTCCATAATGAAGTGAATTTCTTGAGCTCTCGAGTTTGCGACTGAGCAGAGAATAGCTGCCATCACTCACTCATGCATAAGGTGAAAGCTAGAATGTTAAGTGGCGCAAGTATGCGACGAGTTAGAATATGCAGTAAAGAAATCAATATCGCTCAATCGCCCAAATCAAAAAGTGCAGTTTAAACAACCAGCGAGTGTGCGATAGGGAAAAAGATGAAAGATAAGAGGCATCATCGCTCAGTCACTTAGACTCAAATGACATAAAAAGTGAACTCACGAGGGTGCGACAAGTTACAAAAGAAAGCATCGCTCACTCGCGTGAAACCAAAAGTAGAGCAAAAAAGGAGTGCGAGTACGCGACAGACATGAAATGAACTTCAAGAATTTGGTCATCGCTCACTCGTAGAAGATGAAAAGTGGAGCAAGGATGGATGGTGAGTATGTGACCAGTTGAATAAAAAGGATGCATCGCTCACTCGCAAGGGTCTTTCCAGAAAAGAAGAAACAACAAACAGAGCACAAAATGGTGCAAAACAGGAAAGAGAAATGGCCAAATTCGTGTCTGAGGCCAGAGATGCCATAGATGCCAGGTGGGTGGAAGTTGTTGCCTTTTGATTGGCCTACCGTCAAAGAAGAACAGATGGGAAGCAGAAAGGATGAATCAAATGTGGTTAAGACACAAAAGATAGACTTTTTAAATTAGCTGCCACCTATGTTCGGTTGCAAAATTTTGTTGCAAAGTTCAGCAAGCGGTTGTGTAATCCTTCTCAGTATGTCAGTAGCTTGTTGCATCCTTATGCTATAAAAGGATTCCAAGACGACTGGGAAGGGGATGGTCATTTTTCTGTCTAAAAATAATACTAATTAAATTGCAATATATCTGGTCTTTTTGGAGAAATTTCTATTGAATGTAATAATTGATGATGACTTCTGAATGAAATTAAATCACAGTTTCTGAAGCATTTATTGGATTTTCTGTCTTCATTTTAGTATTCTGAATTTTGTCTAAATTGGATGTTCAAGGAGCATTTTCAATTTATATGTCTGTAAGGCAGATATATGAAATACTT
>MU224719.1:1832645-1868397 GCA_018584345.1 Thuja plicata
TGATAGAAATCATTGATGGGAAAGAAACTATTTTTGGAAATGAGATTCTGCAATTAAAAACAAATGAAATCCCTAAGGGATTGACTCAATTAGAAGGATTGTTCACTAATAATGACAGTCATGTGTGTCATAAATCTCTTGCCAAGTTGGATGATTTTGAGGAGATAAATTTGGGATCAGAATGTAACCCCAAGATTGTATACATTGGAAAGAAATTGGCTCCTCATGTGAGGATAAATTTGATTAGTCTGCTTAAGAGATTTAAGCTTGTTTTTGCTTGGTCTTATGAAGACCTTAAGGCTTACATAGAAGATTTGTTTCAACATGAAATTCCATTAAAAGATGATACTAAGCCGTTCAGACAGAAACAAAGACCAATCAACCCTTTATTGGCCCCCAAGATACAACAAGAATTGGCAAAACTCAGAGAAGCTAGAATCATAAAGCCCATAAGGCATTCTTCTTGGGTGTCTAATCTAGTCCCTGTCAGAAAGAAAAATGGGGATATCAGGCTCTGTGTTGAATTTAGAAATCTTAATGTGGCCTCATTAAAAGATAACTATTCTTTGCCAAATATAGAGGCTATGCTGCAGAGAGTAACTGGTTGTGATCTGTTATCCATGATGGATGGTTTTTCTAGGTATAACCAAGTGTTGGTTCAAGAATCAGAGCAATTTAAGACAGCCTTCACCACCCCATGGGGTACCTATATCTATGTGAGGATGCCATTTGGCCTGAGAAATTCAGGGGCTACTTTCCAAAGAGCTATGGACGTGGCTTTCAAGGAATTCATAAATATTATTATGGTGATATATCAAGATGATTTAACTGCATATTCCCAAAAGGCTGATGATCATTGCAAACATCTGGAGAAGATTTTTGCCAGAGATTTGGAGTATGGAATTTCTCTCAATCCAAAGAAATGTCACTTTGGTGTGACTGAAGGTAAATTACTGGGACATATAGTGTCTAAAGAGGGTGTCAGAATTGATCCTGAAAGAGTGGAGGCCATTAGCAAGGTATTGCCACCAAAGAATATTAAAGGAGTTTAGTCTTTCCTTGGAAAGATAAATTTTGTTAGGAGATTTATTGCAAATTTTGCTGAAATTGTGAAACCGATTGTTAAATTATTGAAAAAAGATGCAAAGTTTAAATGGGATGAAAATGCTCAGTTAGCTTTTGATGAGATAAAAGTCACAATTCAACAGGCTCCTGTACTTAGATCTCCAAATTATGAGAAGCCCTTCTCCATTTTTTCTTTTGCCTCATTTCATACAATTGCTGCAGTTCTTTTGTAGAAAGATGATGAAGGATTTGAAAACCCTATAGCATTTTTTAGTAAATCTCTGCAAGCAGCTGAACTCAATTATGAGATTATGGAGAAACAGGCATATGCATTAGTAAAGGCTGTTAAGATTTTTAGGCCTTATCTTGTTTGTGCAAAAATAATTGCTTATGTACCACATGCCACTGTGAAAGATATATTATCACAATCTGAAGTTACTGGCAAGAGATGCAGATGGATTAGCAGGATCCAAGAATTTAATTTGGAAATTCAGGTCACTAAATTGGTGAGAGGTTTGGGTTTGGCTAAGTTAATGACTCATACAAATATGGATTCAACCCAAGTAAGTGATAAACAAACTACAAACATGAATCTTACCAGCATAGAATTTCAAGCCTAGTATACTGATATTGTGTTTGTCCTGAAAAATGCAAAATGTCCAGAACATATGTCAGAAAATTAGAAGAGGACTTTGAGATTGCAAGCCCAGAGGTATGTCTTGATACAAGGTGATTTGTTTTGGAAAAATAAGGATGGGATTTTGTTATTGTGTTTAGATAAATCACAGTCTGAAAAGGTTTTAAGTGAATTGCATAGTGGTGCATGTGGTGGGCATTATTCTGCCAAAACTACAACTCACAAGATAATCAGAGCTGGATTTTACTGGCCATGTATTTTTAGAGATACTCAGATGTTTGTAAGAAAATGTGAACCATGCCAAAGGTTTTCTGCCAAAATGAAATTTGTAGGAGCATTACCTCTAAGTCCTATGACTATTGAAGCTCCTTTTACCCAGTGGGGTTTGGACTTTATTGGTGAATTCATAGAGAAATCCAGTGGGGGTCATAGTTGGATTCTTGTGGCTACAGATTACTTCACCAAATGGATAGAAGAAATCCCAACAAAGAGAGCAACCAACAGGATAGTAATGGATTTCTTGATGGATAACATTCTGACAAGATTTGGTGTGCCCACTAAGCTGATTATGGACAACGCCATGTGTTTTAGGTCTGATGAATTTAGAGACTTCTGTGAAGAATATGGAATTACTTTATCTTAATCCTCACCATATCATACTCAAACAAATGGACAAGCTGAGTCCAGTAACAAAAGTATTATAAAAATCATTAAGAGGATTTTGGATAAAAATAAGAAGTCCTGGCACTCAAAGTTGAAATTAGCCTTATGGGCTGACAGAGTGACAGTAAAAAGGTCCATAGGGGTTTCCCCTTTTGAAATGGTTTATGGAAGTCAGGCAAGGTTTCCCTTAAACAATCTGTTACCAGTGCACAAATTTTTGCTGGAAGAAGATTCAGAAAATCCAGAACCTATGATGGAAAGGATGGATCAACTGATGGAATTGGAAGAAATAAGAGAAAAAGCTCACAAAAGAAACCTGAAGTTGCAACAACAGTCTAAATACCTGTTTGATAAAAGGACAACTGAAAGAAAATTTAGGGTTAATGATCTGGTGCCACAATGGAATGCCAGAAAAGAAGAGAAAGGAAAACATGGCAAGTTTTAATCACTGTGGATGGGCCCATTTCTAATCCAAGAGTTTCATGGTCAGGATTCTTATTTCTTGGAGGATCCAAATGGTGAAATACAGGAATTGCCAGTGCATGGAAAATTCCTGAAACATTATTTCTCATAGTTTTCCATGCACGTTAGTTTAGATTTCCCTATTTTTGTGTGGTTTTTGTGTGCTCCTGTATAGTTTAGTTTAGGTTTGCAGTCTGTTCTCCAGAGGTCTGGCTTCTAATGACAATTTTGCAATTATCTTTCCCTAATCAGAGCCATTGTTAGCACTACCTTGTAAAAAAATTTGAATTTATTGGTCTTTTATTTTTCCCGGGCTTTCTTGGTTTCAAATCTTATGCTTTACCACGCAAAAAATGGTCAAATCCCTTCTTGAAGTCATGTTTTACCTTAGTCGCTCTGTTGCGTCGGTATTTTTGTCATAGCTTTAAGTTGCGTGAGTGCGCGATGAGTTGCCAATCAAGATCATCACGCAATCGCAATCTGTTTAACTCAGAGTCTTTAAGTCATGCGACTGCACGATGAGCTATCTGAGAAGGAGAATTGTGCAATTGCGATGAGCTCATGTCTAGTTTTGATCTGACCGAGAATGGTCGACGAGCTGTTTTGAAATAAAAATTGTGCAATCGCGATGTCTTATAAAGGTTGAGTTATAGGTTCGCGAGCCAGCGATGGGTTAGAATTGTGCTAGTCGCGCAGTCGCATCAAGTTCTATGTCAATGTTTAAAGTTGCGCAATTGTGCGACAAGGTCATGTCCTGTTAGGTCACCCACACGCATAGGTTTTAACTCATGTGTCTTTTGCAATGCGAGTGCGCGACGAAGAGGTGAAGTGTTAATGTGAAGATGCCATCGCTCAGTCGCACAAAGGAGATCAATCAAAAGCATCGCTTAGTCGCCGATTAATAAAGGCGATCAAAAATCAGCTCGTGAGCATGCAATGAGCCAAAAAGAAGAAGGTCATCACTCAGTCGCCAGTCAACAAAGAAGAAATAACAATAGTTCGTGAGTGGGCGATGAAGATGAAAAATGAAGCAGTCGTGCACTTGCAATATGTAATGAAATGAAATTTTAAGGCTCGCGAGTATGCGATGAGTCAAAAGAAGAAAGATGTTGCTCACTCGCAGTCCATAATGAAGTGAAGTTCCTGAGCTCGCGAGTTTGCGACTGAGTAGAGAATAGCTTCCATTTCTCACTCGTGCATAAGGTGAAAGCTAGAATGTTAAGTGGCGCGAGTATGCGACGAGTTAGAATATGCAGTAAAGAAATCAATATCGCTCAATCGCCCAAATCAAAAAATGCAGTTTAAACAGCCAGCAAGTGTGCGATAGGGAAAAAGCTGAAAGATAAGAGGCATCATCACTCAGTCGCCCAGACTCAGATGACATAAAAAGTGAACTCGCAAGGGTGTGACAAGTTACAAAAGAAAGCATCGCTCACTCACGTGAAACCAAAAGTAGAGCAAAAAAGGAGTGCGAGTACGTGACATACATGAAATGAGCTTCAAGAATTTGGTCATTGCTCACTCGTAGAAGATGAAAAGTGGAGCAAGGATGGATGGCGAGTATGCGACTAGTTGAATAACAAGGATGTGTCGGTCACTCGCAAGGGTCTTTCCAGAAAAGAAGAAATAGCAAACAGAGCACAAAATGGTGCAAAACAGGAAAGAGACATGGCCAAATTCATGTCTAAGGCCAGAGCTGCCATAGATGCCAGGTGTGTGGAAGTTGTTGCCTTTTGATTGGCCTACCATCAAAGAAGAACATATGGGAAGTAGAAAGGATGAATCAAATGTGGTTAAGACACAAAAGACAGACTTTGTAAATTAGCTGCCACCTATGTTCGGTTGCAAAATTTTGTTGCAAAGTTCAGCAAGCGGTTGTGTAATCCTTCTCAGTATGTTGGTAGCTTGTTGCATCCTTATGCTATAAATGGATTCCAAGACGACTGGGAAGGGGATGGTCATTATTCTGTCTGAAAATAATACTAAGTCAATTGCAATATATCTGGTCTTTTTGGAGAAATTTCTGTTGAATGTAATAATTGATGATGACTTCTGAATGAAATTCAATCACTGTTTCTGAAGAATTTATTGGATTTTTTGTCTTCATTTTAGTATTCTGAATTTTGTCTAAATTGGATGTTCAAGGAGCATTTTCAATTTATATGTCTGTAAGGCAGATATATGAAATACTTCTAGGGTTCTTTCAAGGAGAGAATATACCTTAGAGATAACTCAACAAAGTTCAGCGTAACAAATGAATTTGAAGGATTAATCTAGCTAAATGTACTGAGGTAGATATATAAGGTATATCTATGTTGTGTCAGATTCTGTAATTGCCTTAAGTTTAGTCTTCAATCATGCTGGTTAAAATTATTCACAGATGACTCTGTGCCCTCAGATTGAGCACTGGTCTATTTTTGTTCAATTAAGTGACTATCACCATTAAAAATCAATCTTTACTTTCAGTTTGGTCTATTTTAGTAAAAGTTACAGTGATTATTCTCTGTAATTCCACCAATAGCAAACTAGAATAATTGAGTGATTTCGTTATTCTAATCTTTCAAGGGTAATCCCGCCCGAGTCTGTGGAGCTCAAAGTGAAGAAGGTCTCAAGACCTTGTTACTGTTGTTCTATTCTCTGCTTGATCAGTGTCAGGGATAAATAGAGTGAACCTTTTGAGGAATATTTTTATGTCAGCAAGAAAAGGGAACAACAAGCTCGTCTACCCCGAAGACATCATCAAAATCATCATGTGGGGGAGAGGTATCTAAAATATTCTCAAGTTCAAGGTTATTTGAACTAACATCCACTGGGGGCATGTTAGGCATACCTGTGCCTTCATCTATGCTTGGGGTGGGGTTCACCTTCTCCTTCTTCTTCCTTTGTAGTGAGACCTTGATATCTAAAATACTTGTAGACTCCACCTCAGTGAAAGTATTCCTACTCATCATTATGGCCAAGGATGGGGATCCCACTGGGTGAGAAGATGCTACTGGAGTTGCGAAGAGGCCCTAGGAAAGTTGTGCGCTTATCTTCTGGCTTGCCATCCTTGATGCCTCCATTTTCTCTTGTAGTTGTTCCATTATGGGGATCAGACCCTGGGGAGGCAGCTTGGCTAGGGTACCCTCTACTTCCTTACCCTTTCTTGTGCTGGGTCCTATGGCTCTAGAGGTCAAAGTGGACCCTCAAACAATTTTTCCTTTTTGGGTGCTCTTGGGACATACCTGTGCAAAATACTTATGACTACCTTCTATAATGGGGTGGCATACTCCCTTGATTGTTAAATCTTCTGGGGTGGCCCAATCTACCAGAGGGAGATCCAATTTGTTTAACCCCTTCTCTTTATACAGTGGGTCCTCCAATGAATTTTCATCTAAAAAACCCTTCGGGAAACCCTAAAGGTCAAGGAATTTCATCAGGCCTTTGGACATCCGCAAATGTTTCCAGGCCCAGAGATCAAAATTGTCTTGGAAATCCTCCCAAAAATCTTCAATATCTTCTATGTGCGGAGGGGATGCCTGGGGAAGTGCCAAGGATATCTTACCCAGTGGATAAAAATTGTTTCTGGTATGGTGTAATTCCACCAGTCCTAGACTCTTCAGCTCATTGTCTACCTCCTTTGTTGCAGCTAGACTGCAAGAATAGTTCACGCAAGAAATCAGGAATGAAATGTTGGTAACCTTCTTCACTTTGAAGAGGGTGTGCAACTCCAGAATTTGTCTGTAGAATTCTAAAAGAATGATTCTATCCCCGCAATATTGGGGAAGAAGATAGGGTTTCCTGGAGAAGCCGGTCACCCGAATATATGTCTGTTGCTAGAATTGAATGAAATAATTTTTGTAAGAACTCACCAAGTTCATCGCCTCCTGCGATAACCATAATCTAGAGTCCCGAGTAAGTGTCAAAATATTTTTGTGAATGAAGGCATCATTTACCCTGCAAAAATTTGGGAAACTAAGTTCCCACTAGACCTGGGGATAATGATCCCATGGCTTCAACTGGCCCAGCCCATTCCCAAGAACGCCCACTTCCTGCAAACCTAGAAAAGACGGTTTCTATTGGGCCAATGCCCATAGTATGTAAGATGTCATGTGGAACTTTGAATTCTAGAGGATGCTTTTCAGATTTGTGTCCACATGGTTGGATATGATAGCCACCCAATTTAAGGTTTGATTGCGGGTGGTGATGCAGTAGAGAAAATAGTACATCCATGCCGAGAAATCCTGGGCATGGGGTTCTCCAAAGATCCTGCATAGAAAAATAATTCCCGCTTGTATACATTCTTTGAAATCCCCGTAGGGAATTTCCAAATTCATCTTTTTGTAGTCCGTTTTCGGGGACTTCAGCCACTGAGTGTTGAGATGTTGCCAGGAGAGAAGGGAAGCATCCTCAAACTCTTTTAACAACTTTGCCTGGGTGAGAATGAATGATCCCTTGAATTGAGGGATCTCCAGCCCTAAAGAAAAAGTGGCAGCGTCCAGACGGACAGTAGTTGCTGGATAGTGTAGTGGTCAGGGATCGACGAGGAAGACAACCTAGGTGGGGGCATTGTAGAGCATCATGAGTTGGAGTATCAACTCTGGTTCTTACACTAAGAAAGGGAAATTCATAGCTTTGATAATTCTAGAGGAAGCCATATGTCTAGCCATAACATCTTCGTCAGCTTTTAGTTTGTAAATGGCTTGAACCAAGCCCTGCATCTCAGCCCAAAGTCTGGGCTCTGTGTCTATTATCTCTTGCACCTTTGAGTCCACCTTGGACCCTATGAGAAAACCCTCCCTCAGGTATTTGGAAGTCAATGGTAGCTTGGCCAGCATCTTTTTGGCCTTAGTTTTTTTAGCCACCTGAGTGGAGTTAGTTGGTAGCTCTGGGCTAGCAGGAGGAGTGATCACCTTAGATATTTTGATTGAACAATCTGCAACTCGCAAGACCAAAGAACCATCAATACATGATATGATAAAAATAACTTTAAAGACTTCGGGCGATTCATCACCATTTCACACCTGCCCAAAAATGTGTTAGCATGCATCAAAATCTTGGAATAATAAAATTAACATGGATCAGATTCTGACAAATATCTGGGGACTCTGGGGTATTAGATAAAGTAAAAAAATAGAATGAAGACCCAGGGGTTTCTCGGCACCTAGAGTCTAGAAGAACTAGCTGTTGTCGACAGTAATCCATACTTGGCTAACATGGGTCATCATGTGGCCATGTGATAGGTGGCGTAATGGCATTAATGGCAACAAGTGGGCTGACATAGGGGAAGTAAATGCCAGATGGGATGGGATTTGAATGCCCGCTCATGGTAAATTAATCCCACCATCAAGGTAATATGACAGAGGAGAGAGAAAGTCACCATGGCTCAAACCAGCGAGGTGTCAAGCTCAAGCCATGGTGAATGTCTCTCTAATGAGCTTGATAGTTGGTTTGGACAGGATGGAGTGTAACAAGCTCAATGCAACAAAGGGATATACAGATAATATATACCCAATGTATAGAGGGCCAAAGCATAACGAGGGCTGAAGCACAACTCATAGGTTGACCATAAGACAATGGCATATATACACTATTTACACAAATTTACATAGTGTACATAATATATAGAGATACCTAAAGGCTACTCCATGACAATGTACAACTTATACATTAAATTACAATTGCATAGAGGGTGGACAACCCTCTGGCAGTGGCAACCCACCAATGGGAGGTGGCAAAAAGGAAGAACCAGAGACAGGAATGAAATAAAAAAAAAAGAAAACAAAACAAAGAAGACAAACAAAAACCAACAAACCAGGAACCAGAGAAAGAAGAGTCAAAGGCTTACCTAGAAACATGGGGGAAGCGAGAAAGACAAGCACAGGAGGAACTCTGCAACAAGTTCACCTTCGAATGACCATGAACAAGCACTGTAAATCACCGTTCAATTAACCACTAAGTATAGGGAGTAATTTGTTGTTTAATCACCTTAATCATTCTTAGTGCTCTAAGTATTTGATCGCGGTAAATGTGAAAATGACAGGTAACTTCTATTTATACCCCTAGGGTAAAAATGTGTTTCATTATTTTGGCAAACTCTGGGACAAGAAAACTTCTAGACTCTGGGCCCAGGGATTGCATGCAACCATACCTTCTTGCAACAGAAGACATGATGACAGAGAATCCTAGAGTTTGGAATCCGGCTGACTCAAAAGAACAAAAAATCTCCAGGACCGGGTCTCAAAGACACAAGAAGGCAAAAGAAAAAGAAAGACAACCCTCATGGAAGAAAATCCTGGAGGGAAAACAAAGAAAAACAAGAAACCAAAAGAAAGAGCGAAAGAAAAAAGGGGGACCCAACATTTTTACTACAAAATGTAGGGACAGGTATGCAGGGCATAACAAATGGAAACTATCTGGGATGGATTCCTTAGCCCATTCAAGAACTTTATAATCTCTGGTTAGAAAAATTGGAATAAATCTTACCTGGAGTATTCTGCTTGCAAATTGTGAGGCGTCTGAGACAATCGAAACTCATCCTTGATTCCATCTTTCAGTCTTTCATCAGTTGTGAAGTGTGTGCTTTGAAAGAAAACCAAGCCGATGACCTCCAAGAAAAGCAGAGAGGGAGCACTAAGTAAATCAAACCAAACCAAAGTCATCCTATCTTACACATTTCTCCCAGATATCAAAATTCTCTATTCTTCAGTTCTTTCTTTTCTTTTTCTTTTCTGGATGGAAAGGCGGTACTTCTTTCACTGTGAAGCTTAAGCTTAGCTAAGTTTATCAGTGGTACTTCTTTCACCTTGACATCCACTTTAAATTTCCTAATAGGAGAGAATGTTCCAAACTTAGGATATTTTAATGATCTTCAGACTTGGTTAATCAGCCAGTGAAAATGATTTGCCCCCAAGTTGTCTGATTACTTGCTTCTTGAGTTTTCTTTTAACTGATGTCTGGACTGTCAAGGTGTGAATCGGATGAAGATCAATCATAACCTTTTACCATACTTACAAAATAGCTCTAAAGTGCAGAAAAATTCCACCATGCTAATAATAGATTCTAAATTCACCTGAATGCACAAGGTACCGTTCCAAAGACTAGATGTTATGTGAAGCATACTGGTCTACGAAATGAAGGCAAGACGCTGGGAACCTAGGAAACAAAAGAAAAAAAACAACCAAAAGAAAAAGGAAAGGCGGTCCTAGAGGATGACTGACAAACTATTTACAAGGCACTCCAAACGGAGCACCAAGAAAGATATTTACAAGCAAGAAATATACATATAGTACAACTATGGACAAACTCACCACCTACCTCATTCAAAGTAGTGCTTAAGAAACTACCCATTGATAGGAAATGGGATGACTTCTCCAGTCACAGTGTTGAGGTGATAATTATTTTCCCCACAGATCTTAGATATTAGGTATGGTCCAAGCCAGAGCCGTTGGAACTTAATGTGCTTTCCCTTCTTTTCCCGGGCCTTGTCCTACAAGAGAATTAGGTCCAAAATCTGCAAGGCCTTATACTGGGCTCTTTTGTCAAACCATAATTTTACTATCGCGTGGTGATGTGAAAAATGTTCAAGGGATGTGTCTCTTTGTTCTTCCATTCTTACCAAGTTCAAAAGCTGAACTTCCATAATGTTGTCCCGGTTGCTGAATTCCTGCATAAACTGTAAAACTGGGATCTGTAAGTTGATGGGGAATAATGGATTCTGGCCATAAACCAGATGGAATGGGGATGTCCCCAGGTCTACCTTTATTCAGATGTGATCTACCCAGAGGGAAAATCTAAGCTTTTGGTGCCAGTCCCAGGGGTTCTATTCTAACAAATTTTTGATCACCTCAACTAGATTTTTTGTTAGTTGACTCAGCAACACCATTACCCTGAGGGTAGTAGTTATTGGAGAACTTCAGAGTGATCTTTCTTGCATAGGTCCATTCAAGTAATTGTGCTGAAGAAAATTTTGACCAATTGTCACATACTATAGCAAAGGGCATTCCAAATCTTGTGACTATGTTTTCTTCTAGGAGTTTTATAACTACGCCTACCATGTTATTTTTACAAGGAATTGCTTCAGACCACTGGGTGCAATAATCGATAGTAGTCAAAATGTACCAGTGGTTGGTAGATGAGTTGGGTTTGATTTCCCTAATAAAGTCAAATTCTCATTGGGCGAAGGGTATAGCTTTGAAGACCGGCTGCAAAGGCACGATCGGGTTCCACTCACGATGTGTCATTGTTTGACAGGTATGGCATATCCTAATGTGAGTGTAGACATCTTTAAAGATACAAGACCAATAGTATCCAACCTAGAGGATCTGATGGGAAGTGGCATCAGCTGAGCCATGCCTGGTTCCAAACTACCCATAAAATTCTTTGATCATCTTCGCAGCTTGGAACTTATCTATGCACCGGGGATATACCCCTTCACAATTTCTGCAAAAAAATGTTCCATGTTTTATCAGGGTAACCCCTCTGGGTGATGTTTGTTTGGGAGTAGCCCCTCTGGGCATTTGTTGTTCAACAATAAGTATACCAAGTTAGTATACCATAGATCTTGAGTGATGGATTACACTGTATATGTTTGGTATTCAATGTTGGGAGTCTCTCCTACCATCACTCTACATAGTCCCTGGCCTCAGACTATCTTCATGGGTTTCATTTCCAAATCATACTCTTCGAGGATGGCCATCCATTTCCCCCGTCATTCACCCAATTCATTCTACAGGAGCAGAGACTTGACAACTTAGTCTGGGATGATAGCGTGCACTTTGCTCCAGAGAATGTAATGCTATAATTTCTTCACAGCGCGGACGAGAGAAAAGGCCTAATTTTCTAAAGGTGGATACCAAACTTCGGCGTTCTTAAAGGGGGAGTTGATAAAATTTATTGTTTTTTCTTTCCCTTTGACCTTCTAGGTCAAAACTACCATGACAAAAAATGGTGAAGCAAAGGAGTATATATGAAAAGGGATGGAATAGTCAGGACTAGCCAAGACTGGTGCCTCCACAATTGTTTTTTTGATCTAGGTGAATGTCTTCTTTTCTTCAAGACTCCACTCAGTATTTGTATCTTTCTTCATCATCTCATTGAGTGGTACACTATCTTGGAAAATCCAGTGATGAACCACTGGACAAAATTTATCTTTCCAAAGAGAGATCTCATTTCCTTCTTGCTGTTGGGAATCTGTAGACTTAGCAGTGCTTCAACTCTCTTAGGGTCAATGGAGATACCCTTCTCAGAGATGATATGCCTGAGAAGCTTCCCTTTAGTGACCCTGAATATAAATTTATTAGGGTTGAGGGATATCCCATACCGGTGACATCTCTCACAAATTTGGGTGAGGTGGGCGGAGTGACCACACCTGTCCCAGGAAAAGATGGTCAAATCATCCATGTAGATGATTATGCACTAGTTTACTAGGCCTTCGAATGTAATGTCCATAGCCTTCTGAAATGTGACCCTTACATTGATCAGGGAAAAGGACATCCTCTAGTATGAAAACATTCTCCACTTGGTGGTGAAAACCATTTTGTCTCTATCTTCGTACTTAACCATGACCTGGTTATACCCAAAGTACCCATCCAGGAAGGACATCATTTGTGATCCATTCACGATTTGCGATACCTCATCGTGATTATCCTTCTTAGATGCCTTGTTTAAATTTTGAAAATTCATGCAAAGGGGGATCTCATCTCTTTTGTTCCTCATAGGGATGAGGTTGGAAACCCACGTAGTGTGCCGGATAGGAAAGATAATCTGGGCTGACAAAAGTTTCTTAACCTCTTGATGGATCAGAGGCTTTATCAGTTGGTTTACCAGTCTTTGCTTCTGTCGGAAGGGCTTAGCATCAGGTTTTAGTGGGATGGTATGGGTCATGATGGATGTGTTATAGGTCTTCAAGTCCTCATACCCCTACACAATTACATCACTATATTCTTTGAGAATGGCAAGATTCTTCTCCTTCTCCTCAAGGGAGCAAGAGGTGTCAATGTGTACCAATTTTTCTTCACCAGCCTGGCCGATGTTAAATTTTTTGAATTTTCCTCCCTCTGAGGAGTATGGTATCTTTTCTTGGCCCCAAGGGTCAAAATACAAGATTCATTCTAGTGCCACCATCCCCTTAGGGATGGTGTTGGTTGGAAAGTCTATGATCCCATCATCTTCTTCACCCTACCTAGTATCTTCGTGATCTCTTTCTTCCACTATCTGGTCCTCAAAAACACCAACATTGGCCATGAAGGCTAGGATATGTTGATCATCCTCAAAGACCTAAAAGTGGGTGACATTTTCTAGAATGGATGGGGTGGGGACCATCTCAACACAGAATTTCCAGAGCTGGGAGCCAGCCATTGGCTCAAGATTGTTGGCAGATACAACAAGGGCATCTAGAACATAGTTTCCTTTTTGGGGGATGAGTTCAATGCCAAAGGCATCAAAATATTTGATGAGGCTCAATGCTTGATTGCACTACATGGCCAACCTTTTATCATGACAAGTGTATTGGCTCCAGACCTTCTTAATAATCAACTTTGAATCACCCAGCGCCTGGAGGCGAGTGATTCCCTTTCTTAGTGCAAGTAGGAGTCCAAGGACCAAGGCCTTGTACTCCATTTCATTGTTCGTGCAGTTGAACTACATCCTGTAAGATGTGAGGAAGGATTTCCCCCATGGTTTGATCAATTCCACTCGAGCCCCATAGCCTTGTTTAGACTGGGACCCATCAAACTTTAGGGTCCACAGGTCACTGTTCATTGTCTAGGGCTGGGAAGGTGAAGTTGCCTTTGGATTATTTCTGGGAAGGTTGGGAGGATTTTCCTTCGGCACTGATGGTATGTGGGTGAGGTTCACCTCTGGAGGATTCTATGGTTTAAATTCCTAGACCATCATCTCCATGGGGATACTGCTGTAATAATTGTTGGGTCCAGGAAAATCCACTTTGTGTTTCTTCTCTCGGAGGGCATTGATGTGATGGGAAGCAGCAGAAATGCAAGGTTCACACTCTAGTTCCAAATGTTTCTGATAATGCACCAAAACCAAGTGTCAAACAAGAGTGTGGTAGGGGTTGCTGGGATACTCTATGAGTTAACCTCACCCCTTATTTTTTTGTCTAGCTCTTGTGTTCTCTGAAAAACTATGGGATCCTCCCCGGGGGTGAAATCAAATGTCAAGATTTCTAGGGGTTGGTACACCTCGGGGGAAGTCTCAAAGAATATGACTTCATTTACCCTCCCAACTTGGGTGAGGGCCTGTTTCATCTAGGGTTCACTTTCTACTTGGATCTTATTAGATTCTCCCTCCCAGGGGATCCACAAGTGGGAAAATTCAGTGGAGACGTACCCATTAAGGGACTTAGACCAATTCTGACTCAATAACATCTCGTAAGTCTCCGAGATGTCCACCACTTGGATGTCAATTATGCTTGCTATTCGGTGGTCTTAGATGAGATAAATATAGATGTTCTTTAGCTCACCTACCATTTTCATAGTAGTTTTGTCCAGTTGGATTACTATGCCTTTGGATGGAGTGGGGTGTAGTCTAAGCTTCTGGAATATTGATAAGGGCATGACATTGCCCGAAGCACCAAAATCTACCAAGAAATTGTGTAGATTCTTCCCTTGTATGTTTAAGCCTAGTAAGAATGGAGGATCCTCAGTTTTTCCTGGAAGATATCCATGTTGGCATCACCAAAAGTGGCAATCTTGGGTGGGTGACTGACAGCTTCTGGGTTTCCTAAGAGCTTCAGAAGAGACTTCTTTTGCTCAGGATAGTTCAGCTAAACCTCCATCAAGGTCATGGAGGTTGTAGTTCTTTCCAACACCTTTATGATATCAAACCTTCCCCTGGGGTATTGTTGGCTTCCCTTGGCCAGATCCTTAGCTTGGTTAGAGCTAGACCCTTTCAGCGGGAAGGAGTGACCAGTTGTGTTGTCTCAAGGAGTGGTGTCTTTGGGAGGTGTAGGCGTGTAAACTAGTCCTTTACCAGCCTGAATCCAAGTGTTGTAGGGAGTCTATAGGTTGGTGAAGGCATTGGCCTCAAAGGCTGGAATAGATTCATCAAAGAACCCTTGCAATTTAGGTTCTTCTTCATCTTCCTTGTCTACTCCAAAGAAGATAGTCTCATAGGTGAAGGCACTTTTAGTGGGCTCTTGTGCCGATGTTTTTGAGGGTGTGGGATCGATAGGTTATTTCCTATCTGACTGGGAGATCATGATGACCTTATCTAGGGTGGCACAGTTCACCTTGGAATGAGAGCCAGTGTCATGCAATCTACACCAGTTAGTCAAGGGCTGGAGTTTTGCAACTGGCATGAAATGGGAAGGTCCAGCACTACCCTGATTGGTGTTTTGGTTCGGAGACCTCCAGTGTTAGCACTATTGTTCCATTGCTATTGGTTGGGTTAGGGCCCATTATTGTAATTTCTTCCTTAGTTTTGTTATTTTTTTGGTCAAAGAAGACATTCCCTCTCTGGGAATTAGTGTTGTGGGGCACAAAAGACCCTTCCTTCAGCTGTCCCATGTACATAATTAGTGAGGACAATAGTCGCCGGAGGGATTCAACCTCATCGGAAAGCTGGGTATTTGCATCACAATGTGATGGTTGTTGTTTTTGGTTCTCAGGGAAGGTGACAGCGGGTATCAAAGTCTAGAATAGAAATCCTCTAGCCGTGGATGACTAGAAGAAAGGCACTCTGGAAGGTTGTGTCTAAGGTTGTTGTGTTTGTTGTGGCTAGTTCCAGGGAACAAATTCCAGACCCAGTATTGTCTGGGCTTGCAATGGGTATACGTACCAGGCCTACTGGTCTATCAGCAGTGGTGGGAGATTCATGGCCATTGTAGGGGAACCCATTTCCTGATTGGGGTTGTATCCCCCAATGTAAGAAGTTCCATTGGGTATCATGTTGAAGGGCACGTTCTGCCCAATCCCTCCCAGAGATTTGTTCAGACCGCAAGACAACTCCAAGGCTAGGTTGTAAACCTTCGCCAGAGTATCCTGGTCAAAGTGGGTAGTAGTTCTCCATAGAAGAGTGCCAACAAAAGGGTCCATTGCATTCAAGTATGTTTGGATGGTCCTTCTGGGGATTAGATGAAAGGACCCATGCACCACTTCAAGGCACGTTGGAACTGATGGTTGAATGTTGCAAGGGGTTTGTTTGGTTCCTTCCTAATGGAGATGAATTAGATGTGGGACCACGCTAGGTCTACATGTATGTGGAAGGCATCCAAGAAGGTGTCCTCCATATCCTGACAATTGTTGATGGAGTTGGTAGGCAGGTTAAGGTACCAGTTCAGCTCGTTCTATCCCAAGGACAGAGGGAACATTCAGGTCACAACATCTTGATTTTGGATCCGGTGTCGATTCATGGCATCCTTGTATGCCTATAGATGCTCTTTTGTAGTTTGTGAACCTAAGTTCTCATATCAGGGGCATATCTTTTTTGGGTGTGCAGGAAGGTTGTTGATCGCACCCGAAAACTATCCCATCAGGGACCCAGTGTTACCAAAGTATGCAGCTATCGGGGGTGTTATATTTTGGCTAGATTGAGTGTTAATCCCTAGAGTTGTCTGGGAGAATTGGATATTCTGGGATGTAGTAAATCCCCAAACAAGGTTGGCTGACTTGGTTTTTGGGGTCTATTTCTTACGAGTCGAAGGCTCAAGTTCAACAAACCTTCAGAGATTGGGGGCTGATCTAAGGATTCTTTCAAATCGAGCGGGTGAAAATGATCCAATCCCACTAAAGGTCTGCTTCCTAAAACTATGGCTTGGGGAACCCTCAGGCGATGTAAAATCTAAATCCTCAGAAGGGGACGAGCTCATGTCCTCCTTCTAGTGTTGGTTTCTATTTACGAGACTTTGTGACCGGGTCTACCAATAGATGTAAGTTTTCACCGGGGTACCGGCCAACTTTGCCTATAAAGGTTGTCTAGGGAATAAATTATTTGTTTCTTCAAGCACGTGAGAGTTGGGTCTCGACAGTGTGGGGGCTCAGTTGGGAATATGACTATTTTGTTCTGGGGGATAGCTGGTTTTCTTGGCTTGTCTTCTTTGGGGATGTAGGTAAGGTGGGGTTTCCTATAAAAATGTGTTAGTTAACCAAATAAACTTCAAAAAATAGGTCATGGTTAGAAGTATTCCATCTACCTATAGTCATGCAAATACATTTAAAACATCAACCATGCTCTAACATACTACACTAAAATATTGAACACACATGGAACCATCAGTTCATACATATTCAATAGTGAGGGGAAAAGAAGGTCA
Source organism: Thuja plicata (assembly GCA_018584345.1). Lineage (NCBI taxonomy): Eukaryota > Viridiplantae > Streptophyta > Pinopsida > Cupressales > Cupressaceae > Thuja > Thuja plicata. The sequence goes on from MU224719.1 coordinate 1,849,721, forward strand.
TTAATCTACTTTAAAATATCAGAGCAAGGGACACCAGAAACATACAGCACAAAAGGACATTAATCCAGAAATTAGAATGATAACAACATCATTGCAAGAACTCTTCCTTCTTCATTAACAAGTTCTCCAGCGAGCACTGGTGCATACAATAATGGATCCAAGGGAGCATCTATCAACTGAGAACTTCTAAGAACTAAGGAGCATTGAGCACTACAACTACTAGAAATGAACTGCTAAAAGGCTATAGCTATGGATTGCAAAATCATCAATTTCACCGACCCTTGGAATGAGGTCAGACATGTTATTTATACATAGATTTGCCCTAAAATTAACCTAACTTATCTTTACACTCAACAATAAAATATTATTTCTGGTGGCTGGTACTACCTGCACCATGCTACAAAAACCTTGAGAAGAATAGAGGTCTAACATGTCAAAAGAATGAGACAAGAAAAGAGGTATGGAAGAATTAGCCTCGAGAAGAGAGCCAGATGGAGAATAGAAGAAATCTAATCCCGTGGGGATCAAGGCTACATGCCTCATTAATGGAAAATCATCTCACTATCTCTAATGCACCAGGTGTTATGTTGAAGTGGTGCCTTGGGAAGACCACACGTCAAAACCATCCCTCGAGTTAATGTGCCTTGCTAAGGTCACCCACTTTCTGACACTCTTATTAATTGCCTGATGATGACCAGTCAAGTCTAGGGAACCTAGACGCGGGACATCAAAAGAATACAAAACTATGGATTTGGAACTCAAGGATCCGAGAGCTTACACTTTGAAAGAATAATGAATATAAAATACACCCTGCTAGTGAATGTCTCTGGAATCTGGAAAACCTTATTGCTCCATGCCATTCTTAAATGCCTTGAGAGTTTGACTGATGCCACCTTCATTAATGTCCTTGATGTTTCCCCACTAGTCACGAATGATTCTAACCTTCTCTTCAACTTCTCTGGCTCCTTCTTTGAATTCATAAACTATCTTCATGGATTCGTGAGCACAGAGCATCATTTTGGATATTCTTGACAACTTCCCTCCGTTGAAGTCTCGGGCAGACTGGTACCGGGACTCCATTAGCTCATCATACTTGTTGAGCACATAGTCCTCTAGGGTGCACATTCTAGTGGTAAAGGGATCAACCTCTAAAACCCTTGTAACAAATCCCTTGTACAAATTTAGCAAAAACTTAGTAGCCATGGCCTTTTCTTTAAGGGTCATGACCAGTTTCTTTCTTCCCTCAATCCTGAGGTCAATTCTGGAGTATTGGACCCACAGGAAATTGAATGATTCCTCTCCTAAAATTCCTACCTCAGTAAAGGCCTCTTCTCTGGAGTTCATTATCTTTTCTAATCTTGTTCTCTACCCTTCATATTTTTCTATGCTTTTCTCCCATAGGTGGACGATAGTGTGTGCTTGGCTCAAAATATGATGGACTGAGTAAAGATCTGGGAGGGACACCTGTAAGAATTGTCTTACGGCCGCTATGTGCTTAGTTATCCATCCATCTACAGCCTCGGAATTCTTCTTCATGGCCCTTAGAGAATCTACATCACCCTGTGCAAGCGGTAATTCAGAGGTGGAAGCCTCTGGGTGGATCTCAACCAGGGGCTGTGAGAGTCCCGCTAGAAGTGTGAGGAGATTGGCATTGGTTTCTCTTTCCTCCTTCAAATTTTGGTTATGTTTATTGTATCAGGCCTCTATTACTTTGGTGGCATCATTTAGCAGGTCCAACTCACCCTTCTTATCTCTCCTCCCCAGTGTTACCTCCATGATAGTATAATCCTTGGGCCTTATCATTGTTGCATCTGCATTTGGTGGAGGTGTTGCGATGGTCACAACCATATTTCCTATTAGACCAGTCTAGAGGGTATGGACTATCCGGGCCTTCTTAGGCTTCTTGGCCTCTATATTCTGGGCCATCATTTCAATAAAGGAAAGTGGAACACTTGTTGCTACCACTGGGTATTTTCTCTTTCTTGACTCTACCAGCCATTGGGGCAGCTCGGGTAGCTTTGCTATTAAGACCAAGGCATCAGGATTCCCTTTAGAATATGGCGGCGCATTCCAAGAATTTGCAATGTCATCGGCCTCTTTCTCTTTTTTATATTCTTGTTCCCTTTCTCTAGAGGCCTTGGTATTTTCTGCCATATTGGCATCTTCCTTTGTGATATATGGGGTTTCTTCTCTTTTTCTATGAACATCACCTATAGTTTTGGGGCTTTCCTTGTCCTTCTCAGCATCGAGCAAATCAACATGTGTATCTTTAGGGGTTCTTCCCTCGTCCTGCTACTGTTGTTCTTCTTCAACATCACTTGCCAGGGTATCTTCCTCCACTGGAACATTTTCTAGAGGTGGATGGGGTATCAAGCCAAGATTTAGTATTTGGGCCACCGTGATTACCTCACTAAATGTACTCTGGGGCATTTGGTCACTCGGAGTAACCAAAGGCATTTGGAGCATTATGAATGGGTGTATGATTGATCCCATGGTTCCATTTTCCCTAGTCATCAGTTGCTCATTTTTGATTTGCCTTGGTCCATCCTCGGTCTCTTGGACTGGGGTTTTCTCCCGCTTGAGCTCCTCTTATATTTCCTTCTGGACTTCCTGCTCTGTGGCAGCTTCTTGCTATGGGACTTCCTTTTTAGCGGGGATATCCTCTTTTTCCTAAGCGGAAATCTCTTCTATCACGTGATCTATATTCTCATGTAGGTTCATGAGCTCATCTGCCCCAAAGACATCATCAAAATTGTCATGTGGGGGAGAGGTATCTAAAATATTCTCAAGTTTGGGGGAATCCAAACTGACATCCACCAGGGGCATGTTAGGCATACCCAGCCTTCATTTATGCTTGGGGTGGGGTTCACCTTCTGCTTCTTCTTCCTTTGTAGTGGGACCCTGGTATCCAAAATACTTGTAGAATCCACCTTAGCGAAAGTCTTCCTGCTCATCATTGTGGCCAAGGACGGGGATCCCGTCAGGCAAGAAGATGCTACTAGAGTTACGAGGAGGCCCTAGGAAAGTTGTACGCTTATATTTTAGCTTGCTAGCCTTGACGCCTCCATTTTCTCCTGTAGCTATGCCATTATGGGGATCAGACCCTGGGGAGGCACCTTGGCTGGGGTACCCTCTACTTCCTTCCCCTTTCTTTTGCTGGGTCTTGTAGCTCTGAAGGTAGAAGTGGACCCCCAAATAATTTGTCCTTTCTGGGTGCTCTCGGGACACACCCACACAAAATACTTATGACTACCTTCTATAATGGGGTGACATACTCCCTCGATTGTTAAATCTTCTGGGGTGGCCCAATCCACCAGAAGGAGATCCAATTTATCTAACCCCTACTCTTTATATAGTGGGTCCTCTAGCGGCCTGTCATATGAAAAACCATTTGGGAAACCCCGAAGGTCAAGGAATTTCATTAGGCCTTTGCACATTCACAAATGTTGGTGGGCCCGAAGATCAAAACTATCTTGGAAATCCACCCAAAAATCTTCAATATCTTTTATGTGTGGCGGGGATGCCTGGGGAAGTGCCAAGTCTATCTTTCCCAGTGGATCAAAATTGTTTCTTGTATGGTGGAATTCCACCAGTCATAGACTCTTCAGCGCATTGTCTGCCTCCTTTGCTGTGGCTAGACTGCAAGAATAGTTCCCGCAAGAAATCAGGAACAGAATCTTGGTAACCTTCTTCATTGTGAAGAGGGCGCGCAACTCCAGAATTTGTTTGCAAAATTCTAAAAGAATGATTCTATCCCCACAATATTGGGGAAGAAGGTAGGGTTTCCCAAAGAAGCCAGTCACCCAAATATATGTGTACTACTAGAATTGAATGAAATAATTTTTGTAAGAACTCACCAAGTTCATCGCCTCCTGCGATAAACGAAATCCGGAGTCCTGAGTAAGTGTCAAAATATTTTGGTAAATGAAGACATCATTTACCCTACAAAAATTTGGGAAACTAAGTTCCCACTGGACATGGCGATAATGATCCCATGACATCAATTGGCCCAGCCCATTCCCAAGAATGCCCACTGCCTGCAAACCTAGAAAATCTGGTCTCTATTGGGTCAATGCCCATAGTACGTAAGATGTCATGTGGAACTTTGAATTCTGGAGGATGTCTTTCAACTGTGTGTCCACATGGTTTGCTATGATAGCTGCCCAATTCAAGGTCTAATTATAGGTGGTGATGCAATAGAGAAAATAGTACATCCATGCCAAAAAATCCTGGGCATGGGGTTCTCCAAAGATGCTACATAGAAAAATAATTTCCGCTTATATACATTCTTTGAAATCCCCGTGGGGAATTTCCAACTTCATCTTTTTGTAGTCCCTTTTCGGGGACTCCAACCATTCGGAATTGAGATGTTACCGGGAGAGAAGGGAAGTTTTCTCAAACTCTTTTAATGACTTGGCCTGGGTGAGAATGACGGATCCCTAGCCCTGAAGCAAAAGTGGCAGCGTCTAGATGGACAATAGTTATGAGATAGTGTAGTGGTTAGGGATCGACGAGCAAGACAACCTAGGTGGGGGCATTGTAGAGCATCATGAGATAGAGTATTAGCTCTGGTGCTTGTATTGAGCAAGGTAAATTCACAACTTTTATAATTTTAGAGGTGGCCATATGTCTAGCTATAACATCTCCGTCAACTTTTAGTTTGTAAATGGCTTGAACCAAGCCCTGCATCTCAGCCCAAATTTTGGGCTCTGTGTCTGTTATCTCTTACACCTTCGAGTCCACCTTGGACCCTATGAGAATTCCCTCCCTTGGGTATTTGGAAGTCAGTGGTAGCTTGGCCATCATCTTTTTGGCCTTAGTCTTTGTAGCCGCCTGAGTGGAGGTAGTAGGTAGCTCTAGACTATTAGGAGGAGTGATCACCTCAGACATTTTGATTGAACAATCTACAACCTACAAGACCGGAGAACCGTCAATACATGATATGATAAAAATAAATTTAAAGTCTTTGGGGGATTCATCACCATTTCGCACCTGCCCAAAAACATGTTAGCATGCATCAAAATCTTAGAATAATAAAATTAATATGGATCAAATTCTAACAAACACCCGGGGACTCTGGGGTATTGGATCTAAGTGACAAAAATAGAATGAAGACCCAGGGGCTTCTCGACACTTGGAGTCCAGAATAACTAGTCATTGTCGATGTGACCGACAGTAAGTCATACTTGGCTGACATGGGTCTTCATGTGGCCATGTGACAGGCAATGTAATGGCATTAATGGTGAGAAGTGGGCTAACATGGGGGAAGTAAATGCCAGATGTGATGGGATTTTAATGCCCGCTCATGGGAAATTAGTCCTACCATCAAGGCAATATGATAGAGGAGAGAGAAAGTAGAATGGCTCGAACCAGCGAGGTGTCAAGTTTGAGCCATGAAAAATGTCTCTCTAACGAGATTGACAGTTGGTTTAGACATGATGGAGTGTAACGATCTTGATGCAACTGAGGGATATACAGAGAATATATACCCAATGTACAGAGGGCCAAAGCATAATGAGGGCCAAAGCACAACTCGCAGGCTGACCATAAGATGACAACATATATACACTATTTACATAAATTTACACAATGTACAAAATATATAGAGATACCTAAAGGCTACTCCATGACAATGTACAACTTATACATTAAATTACAACTGTACAGAGGGTGGATGACCCTCTGGAAGAGACAAACCACCAACAGGAGGTGACAGAAAAGCAGAACTAGAGACGGGAATGAAAGCAAAACAAAAGAAAAAAAAAAAAGACAAAAGAAAACCAACAAACCAGGAACCAGAGAAAGAAGAGTCAGAGGCTTACCTGAAAACATGGGGGAAGCAAGAAAGATGAGCATGGGAGGCACTCGGCAACAAGTTCACCTTCGAATGACCATGAACAAGCACTGTAAATCACCGTTCAATTAACCACTAAGCACATGGAGTAATTTGTTGTTTAATCACCCTAATCACCCTGAGTGCTCTAAGTATTTGATCGCGGTAAATGTGAAAATGACAGGTAAGTTTTATTTATAACCCTAGGGTATAAATGTGTTGCGATATTTTTGCAAACTCTAAAATAAGAAAACCTCCAGACTCTGGGCCTGGGGATTCCATGCAACCATACCTTCTTGCAACAGAAGACATGATGGTAGAGAATCCCAGATTCTAGAATCTGGCTGACTCAAAAGAACAAACAAACTCTGGGACCGAGCCCCGAAGATACAAGAAGGAAAAAGAAAAAGAAAGAAAACCCTCACAGAAGCAAAGCCCAAAGGGAAAACAAAGAAAAACAAGAAATGAAAAGAAAGAGCGAAAGAAAAAAGGGGGACCCAACATTTTGCCTACAAAATGTAGGGATGGGTATGCAGGGCATAACACCTTACATCTTATATTTGGAAATCTCAACTATCAATGCCCAGAAATTATGAAGAGTTGTCTCCCAATGTCTGCTACCCGTACATTACAAACCACAAAAGTGACACTCGTAACCTGTAAAGACTCATGTCTTGGAATTGCACAAGCTCCATGAAAAGAATGTTCAGCTACTAATGATCGAAAATCAGCTTGATATGATAAAAAATTTCACCAGACTTTAGATATAATTCTGGCCAAACTTTGGAAGATATAGGAGCTCGACAGTCATACTCTCTTTCTAAATATTTAATTCAAAACTTTGCACCCGATAATTTTAAGCAAATATATAACCCGTTAAATACAACCTCCAACAAAGATTAGATAATTTATTTTAAGAAATGACACCATGGAAGGTCATGATATTAATTTGCCTCCATCAATATTTATTCATGGGGACTTTATCTGAGTCTCTGGCTTCCAACAACTGTATTGGAGATCACCAGCAGGAATGAAAGATAAGAGTTTTTCGTTCACCGGAAAAGGCCCGACTTGCAGACATAAAATCAATTCTCACCAAGATAGATGCATCATAGTTCCAACTTCAAAAATATGGTTGGTAAGAAGCCCAAATTGCTTGAGAATGAACATCGATTCATGAAGAATTTGCCTGACTTCGTATTATCTCCTAGCAAAGTTTCCATGTATCACCCAGATCAATCTCTCTAGATAATGATTCATCTCCCCTCCCCGTGAATAATCTTCGACACACGAAAAAACAAAAGATTACTCAATATGCCAAAAATTAAATCAAACACCATTGTAATGACCCAAATGTATGCTCCTTAAATATTTATTCATGAGATTCCTTCACCGGCTATAGCTTAGTAACTTAGATATATAATATATATTCTCGACAATGAAGTCATCATATTTCATATAATGAGCTATCATTACTGTCACATACGGTCTAGCTATGAATGATCCAATGCTGAGGCTGGATAGTGGAGAGAGACTTGGCACATGAGAAGCTGGTGTATGCAGTGGTGGTGATGTGGTAGGAGATATCGATCCCATGACCACACCTTCTTCCACGTTCTGTCAATGTTGCTGGATGGAGAGCCTCTATATAATGTGTGTGACTCCCTGCTAACACCCGCTATCAATTCCAATGCAGCCTTAGAACCCTATATGAACCAAAGAAATAAGCTCACATGTCCCTTGGTCTATATATAATCGAATAGCATTTGCAATACTTATACACCCGAAATGAACAAAGAGTACATGGAGAAGTCCCAGACTTCCTCCCAAGTGGAAAGTAGCGTGATCTATGTTGAATGAGACCAGAAATTGATGTTTAGAGATGCCATTGGTTAGGCTCCCAAAGGATGACTGTAGACATTAAAAGAAAAATTGGAGATCTTTGACCTTCACAGGGTTAATACGGTCTTGCCCACACTTCAATGTAAGGAAAGATACCAACATGCACAGAGCTTGAATTCCACAAAAACCAGTCCACAGTTTTACTCCATCACCACTATAGGATTTCTGAGAATACCAGGACCAAGGTGTGAAACTCTGTGAAGCTCTAAAACTCTCTGATAAACCTTTCTAGAAACTTGTTTCTGAATAAACTCCATAGGCTGGTAGGAAAACCAGCTCTAATACCACTGAAATGTCCCCAATTGGATATTTTTCCCAAATCCCTCAAAAATATCTTAGAATATTTAAATAAATACATTCATACAAATAAATCATTAATTCACAACAAATAACCAGGGAAAGTTCCATTTTTAAGATAGGCATTTATATCATAAAAATATTCTCTCAAATCTATATGAGCACATACGAGATTACTTGAGATAGGTCAGTCTAAATCTTTTGGAGATCGGAGAACATTCACTAAAATATGATATTCATATGTGAATAAATCAGGTCAGACAAGGAAATTCGTGGTTTTCATTGCGTTTGTATGCCGATTTTCTCTCCTTGGAATACTGTCTATAGTGTAATGGGAGAATTGTTTGAAAAGAGTCAAGGTCAATTCTTTCTATTGAGATAGTTTTGACTGATTTTCTCTATTTTTCCCAGTGATTTGATTTACAATCAACTCATAACAACCATCTATACGAAGATGTGTGACCTTAGAAGCAATTGTTAGAATCTAAAAAGAGTATTAACCCAGAAAACTAATGCAAAGAATATATATCTAAACTATGAATGCAAATGACTAAAATCAAAATAACATCATAGAGTTAGTCTCCACAAAAGAAATGAAAATGCTTGAAGAAAAATACCATTAAGAGGATGCTAAAGCAAAAGATGGTGAATACAAGCTAGGTAGCATGCTTATATAGAAAGGAGAGAGGTGGTTGTAAGCATGCTCACCTAACCAAGCATGCTCACCTAACCAAGAATTCTCACCTAACAAAGCATTCTCACCTAACCAAGAAATCTCACTTAACTAAGAATTCTCACCTAACCAAGCATTCTCACCTAACCAAGCATGATTACTTAACCAATCATGCTTTATTTAACCTAATAAATATTAATAAAAGGTGTAGGAAAAACCTAGGAATAAAGGGAAAAGTAATAACCCAACTAGGAAATAAAACCTACACTAACACCCCCCCCCTTAAGCATAGCTTAGGTGGATGTAGAGATGATGGGTCCTGGAAAATGAGGCCATGTTAGGTACCCATGTATAATACAATGAAACCTCTCATAACTTGAGAAAAGGAGAAAACCCAGTGGGAGAAAACTCCTCTCTAAAAGAGAGAAAATAGGAAACTAAAAAGCTCCAACAAAAGGAGACACCTATCAGACCCCAAGCAAAGTGTGTAAGTGAATGAAATTTCTCTCAGTGTAGGGTTTGGTGAAGATGTTTACATTTTGATTTGATGTCTGAAAGTATTGAAGGTCAATGATTTTCTCATGAATCAACTCCCGAATGTAGTGCATGTGAATCTCAATTTGCTTGGTCCTTTGGTGATGGACCAGATTGCAAGAAATCTGAATGGCACTCTAGTTGTCACAAAAGATGACTGTTGGATTTTGTAAAGGAATTAAAAACTCAATGAGGATATTCTGAAGCCAAATGGCCTTAGTAGCTACATTAACTGCTCCTTGATACTCAGCCTTAGTAGATGAAAGAGCAATAGCAGATTTCTTCTTGCTCGACCAACAAACTGGACCTGAACCAAGAGAGAAGCTATACCCTGAAGTAGACTTGCGATCCTTAGAATCACCTACCCAATCTAAATTTGTGTATCCTATCAAGTCAATATCCACACCCACTACATAATGTTGTTGGAAAGATTGCTACAATGTAGACAATTGTTATTTTGTCATTGATGTCAAACCTTAACTGGTGAGACTGTTGTTGTATGTTTGAGTACCATATCTATTGATTGATGAATATTTAAATAATAGGATAAAAAGAAGACCAAGGAAATGGTTGAGTTATGAGTATACACTAGGCTACTTGATCATTTGGCACTTTCGAAAAGTGATATGGTGTTTAGCTTTTACTGACAGTTCACTGGAAGGTCGATGTCAAGCAAGGCAAAGTCGATGCCGAGCAAAGTGAAAGGTGATGCCGAGAAAAGAAAAGATGATGCTGAGCGCCATTGAAATGCTAAGGGAGATAGAGGAAGCTAAGTAGTAGTATTTTGTTAATTGATGAGATTTGAGATCTATGGCTGACATAGTTGATTTTATTGGGATATGCATAGTTAACTAAGATTGGTCCACAGTCATTTAATGCATAGGAAACCATTATTAGCGCATGGATTCAATGTTTAATTAATGACTATATTGGAAAACTAAATTAAATATAATGATGGAAAGATACCTTGGATCTGACCTAACCTAAGATCTACGATCTTGATTAAGTGACAAAAGATTTATCTGACCTAGATGAAGAGGTATAATATAACCTACTGTGGTTATTATTATTGCATCCCAGTGCAAGGAGAAGTTGAATGAAAAAGTATTGCATGGTTAATTGACTGATTGGAAAAACCTAGTAGAGAAGGCTAAGAAGAGAAGTGGAGAGATTGCTTGATGGATTTCCAAGCAGATCTGAAGTTTGAGATGAAAATGGAGGCCACTCAGTGAATTAGCATTAGAGTTGAAATTAGGATTTGCAAAGTAAGTTGTATGTATTAGATCGCACCTGATGATTACTTTCTAACCATTGTATCAATTCAAATCCTTTAACCAAATTGACCTAATAGTCATTGTATAAATCCTTTGAACAAGGTGACATTCAAATTGGAATGTTTTAAGTCCTCTAATAAGGCCACTCCTGAAAGGGTGACTAAATCCTTTAACCAGGTCATATTTGACAGTGTATTTTTTAACCTTCAACAGGGTTGGCTCCTAACAGGGCATCACTTCAAAAGAGTGAAATTTTGGTAGCATGTTACTGGTGGTTTTTCCCATATTGGTTTTCCATGTTAAATCATGGTGTCAAAATGTGTGAATGTTTATGTTGTGTTTTACTGTTAAGTTTTTGTAAGCTTATTTCATTAGTACAGTAAGCTACACACTTTTGTTGTTTATTGCTACCAAACATATCTGATTTGTTGAAGTGGTATAAATTTTTATGGGCACATATGGACCTGAGGATAATTGATTCACCCCCCCTCTTATTTATTCTAAATTCATTCTAATAATTGGTATCAGAGCACTTGTTCTCTTGAAAAAGTTTGAAGGTACTTGGAGATAAAGATCAAGATGTATAAAAGGGATGGACTGAAGATTAACAAGGAAAAATTTCCTGCATGGAAAAGTTTGATGAAACTTCAATTGGCTAGTATTGGTGATTCTGCTAAATGACGTATTGAAACAGAATATGTAACCCCTACTGGAGTTCTGAATGCTGCATAATTAAGAGAAAAGCATGAACATAATCAAGCAATGTTGGAACTTGCATCATCTCTAAACTATCATGAATTTGAGGACATCAAGGATTGTACAAGCGCAAAGCAGATGTGGGATTCTCTTCAAACCATCTATGGAGGTGATACGAATGTACTAAGAGCTAAATCTGAAAGCTTGAGAGGTAATTTTGATGATTTACAAATGCAAGAAGGAGAAAATATAGTGCAATATTATGATAGGATAAAGGAAGTTGTAAATTCTATTAGAGGAGCTAAGGGAACCATTGATGATGACACTATCATGAGAAAGGTACTAAGAACACTTTCTCCTATTTATGATATTAGAGTATCTACAATTCAAGAACTGAGATGTACTCCTAACAACAATTTGACTCTAAAAAGTTTGGTAGGCAGACTTACAACATTTGAGATGTCAAATTTTGATAACTATACTTCACAAGTTTTTGAATTTGCATTCAAGTCCCAGATGGTCATCAACAAATCAAGGAAAGGAAAGAAATGTGTGAGCAATGATAGTGACAGTAACACTTTAGATAATGATCTAGAAGAGCTTGAGGCACTTATGGCAAGGAGAATAGCTAGAGGAAAAGGAAAATTCAGAGGTAAACTTCCTATTATTATTATTTTTTGTAACAAAGTTGGTCATATTGTTGATAGATGTCCTAACAAGAATGAGAAAGATGGAAGAAGAGACATCAAGTACAAAGATAGAAAGGATGACCGAGACTACAGAAAGTATAAAGATTACAAAGATAAAGGTAAGAAATCTTGTTATATAGTTGAAGAAGCTTCTGATAGTGAATCTAATCTGATGAAAATGATATAGAAGTTGTGTATGTTGCAATGAAAGATGATTCTAATGATGATGAGAAAACTGCACTAATTTCTTATATGAGTAAAGGTGATCGTTGGATTACTGACAATGGTTGTTCACATCACATGACTGGTGATAAGGACAAATTTGAAACCTTAGATCAATGCAAGGGTGGATATGTTAAGTTTGGTAATGATACACCTTGTAGAGTTAAAGGGAAAGGATCAATTCAATTGACTAACAAGAATAGATGTGATGATGTGTATTGGGTTGATAATCTTAAGTATAACTTGTTGAGTCTTTCACAGCTGAACACTTATGGTTACAAAGTTGAATTCCATCATATGAAAGAAAAGATCTATGATGCCAAAGGAGAATTAGTTAGAGGTGGTGAGAAAACAAAAGGTAACTTGTTCTATCTAGATTTAGCTGAAGAGACATGCTTGTTTGCACAATATAATGATGTTTGGTTATGGCATAAGAGGCTATGTCATGTTAACTCTGATAACTTGGTAAGCATAAGTAAATTTAAAAAGGTTAGAGGGCTGCCTAAGTTAAATAAACCTAAGAATGTAATGTGTAAGTAATGTCAATTGGGCAAAATGACTAAATCTAGTTTTAAGAGAAAAACTCATATTTCTGAGAAAATTTTGGAATTCGTTCATACTGACCTTTGTAGACCTATTGCTGAAAAAATTTACTGTGGAGACAAATATTTTATTCTATTTGTAGATGACTACTCTAGGATGATGACTGTTATGTTTCTTAAAGAAAAATCTGATGCATTCCAGTTATTTAAGTGGTACTTGGCAAAAGTTGAAAAGGAAACAGGTAAGAGTCTAAAATGTCTGAGATCTGACAAAGGAGGTGAGTTCATTTCTAATGAGTTTAATAGGTTTTGCAATGACCGGGGGATAAAAAGACAGATGTCCACACCTAGGACACCACTACAGAATGGTATAGCTGAAAGAAGAAATCGATCTATCATGGATTGTGCCAGAACATTAATGATGGAGAAAAATGTTGCACATAAATATTGGAGAGAAGTTGTAAGTACAGTTGTTTATACCTTGAAAAAAGTACAAGTTAAGAAAGGTACAAATACTACACCTTATGAGCTATGGTATGGATATGCACCTATTGTAAGTTATTTTAAAGTCTTTGGGAGCAGATGTTTTATACTGAAGGATAACAAAAATGGTAAACTTGATGCTAAAGGAGAAGAAGGCATATTTCTTAGATATTATACTAAGAGTAAGGAATACAAATGTTTGAATTCTAACACTAACAAAATTGTGGGAAGTGCAAATATTAGAATTGATGAATATGCAGAAAGAAATGAAGCTGAAAGCATGATTGAGCCTGAAAGTTATAGATCATTCACTTATCCTGAAGAGGAGGATTCTAATGAAACTGAAAATGAAGTTGTCGAGCAACAGTCCGCATCTGCCGAGACACAGAATGAAATCGTTGGGCAACAGGAGGTGACTGCCGAGCTATCTGATGGAGATGCTGAGTCACAGTTTCACCCTGAACTCAACATGAATGATCAAACTGAAGCTCACAAAGAGCCTACTTTGGCAAAATATGTAAGAAGGTGCCATAAAACTGATTAAATCATAGGAGAAAAGGATTATGTAGTTATGACAAGAGGCAAATTAAGAGAAGACACATGTTTGCTATGTGATTTTGAGCCTAAGACAATTAAAGATGCTTTGTGTATGCACCCTAAAATGGTCACCTAGAATATGGGCCCCATTTATCATTTTATCAATTTATCAAATTCCTGAATCAATGCTTTGCAACATTTTCAATTCAAATCAATTTCCTTGATCAAATCATAATTAATTTAATTATTTCAATATTTCCTTAGGTTTGATCATTTTTTCAATAATATTATTTAATTAAAACAAAACATCTCTTTTTATTAAATGAAATAATCTTATTTAAATAAAAGAAAATATCTCTTAAATGAAATAATCTTATTTAATTAAAATATCCCCTTTCAATTAAATGATTTTATCTTATTTAATTAATATCTCTCTTTTAATTAAATAATCTTATTTAATTAAAAGAAAATTCCTCTTTTAAATAAATAAAATGCCCACTTAAAGCTCTCTTTTTGATAAAAAAGAAATAAATCAAATAAAAAATAAATAAAAAACATTTTTTCTCTACATCTTCCTAACTGGTGGGCATTTTTTTGCCTCTTAATCATAACCCTTTGATCTTGCCTTTTGAAGATTTAAAGCACATGGATCAACCAAGATTTAATCTCTACCATTGCTTTATTTTTATTTTTTTTACCTCTTAATCTCCATCGTCCATTGCTCTTTATAAGGAAGCCTCTCCTTCTCATTTGCATAATTATGATAATAAAAAAACACACACATTCTTTAGTTTATTGTTATGCTGCAGGATTGGAGAGCCATTTTGGAGGAGAATTTGAGCACTTGAGCTTGGATATTGCAATGTCTCTCTTCTTGTCTTCTTCTCTCATGCATTCATGGTAATTCATTTAGATTAATTTTGCATTCGCACTTTAGATTAAACTCATATTTTCTTTCATAGATTAATTTTGCATTCGTATTTCCTTTCATACAATAATCATGCATTGTTATCATATAGATTAATTCCATTATCATATAGACAAAATCATGCATTATCATATAGAATCTCTCATTTTATGGTGCACTTGCAGGGACACAAACTAGGTCAATCTGAGGGCCTCCATCACACACCTTTTCACTCCATGATTAGAGAGCTATGAGTCACCATTTGAGACCTCATTCTTGAGTGATCTTGGATATAATGATTCATAGAAGTGTGACATATTTTTAGCACACATTTTTGGCACCCACCGTGGGGCAGAACATCCATTTTTGTCATCGTATTTGAAAATTTCTTCTATCTTCTATCTATTATTCTCTCAGTGTTTTTAAAGATTTCATTTTGAGCCAAATCTGACCCCACCATCGTGTCTGGATCATCGTTTCGGTTTAAAACGACTATAAACTTGCCCATATTTGACGAAAGTCAAATCTATGGCAAATATTTTTACCCAAACAAACTTGAATGGAAATCGAGGTAGATTTTGGATCATCTTTGCACGTAGCTCGAGGTAGATTTTTAAAAAAAAAATCTTAAAAAAAAATCAAAAATCAAAAATTAGATTTTTTTTACTATGTTAAATTTGATGGCCATATGACCATCAAAATATGGGCCTTCTGTGATGGCCCCCAGCCCGTCAAATTTAAGCTCGCAGTCTGCTGATGTCAGCAAGGTTTGAAAAGTCTTTGCCTTCACCATTGGAGTTTTTGAAATTGCAGTCTAACTTCAAATAATCATATCTTGCTCATTTTAGATCCAAATTGAGTGTAAATTTTTTTATTTTGGGTAGAATCGTCTGAAGATTTTTGGGTTGTTCTTAGTTTTTGGATTTTAGTCACAGGTTTATCATAAATTATAGGTTTTCATCACTATACCTATCTAATCCTTTGTTTTGCAGCTTTCGAAGCCTCGTACGGGCTCATACGATAACATTTTTTAGTGCAACTTTTTTTGAAAGTGTGTGATTTTTATCTACTTTCTGAATATGTAATCAGATTTTTGATTTTATAATTTTTCTAATGCTGAACAATCTTTGGCTTTATTTTTCTTGATGCTTATCTTTGATTACAACCTAATAGTGGTTTGCAGGACGTTGAAAAAGAAGACTCAAACAAAGACTACTAGTGAAATCATCTTGCAGGTTGCCTTGATCGATAGCGCACTAAATATTGTGCTTGCATTTTGTTTTGTTTTATTAAAATAGGAACCCACATGCAGGACTTCTAAAATGAACTTCTATTTGGTATTTTTAGGAATGGCAATAATGTTAGGCAACTATGCTCTCGCCCTTTTGGGATGATCAGAAATCCTAAAATATTATTGTCATTTCTTATGTGTTTGAAGTGTCTTTTAGATTGCAATCCTAAGAATTATATAAATGTATCCTCTCCCCTCACCTTTGTGGATCTTGGGTGTAAGAGAAACTCATATAATTATTTTAGCGTGGCTACCTCCCAAGTGCTTTAATAGAGCCAGTGAGAGTGGATTAACCAACTGGTAACAGGCTAAAGCCAAGCCCTTCCAAACTGGTATATAAAAAATGTCATTGTGATTAGTCTCACAGTGGACATGTGTGAATTCATTGTGGCAACCAAAATCTCCTCTAGTACCATAGTGGTACGTTAAAGTCCCTATATTGTTAAGGTGAAAACCTTGCTTTGAAAGGATTGGGAGAGCCCCCTTAATTGGGAAAATGACTTGATCACAACCACCTGAATGGATGTCTTGACTACAAACTTTATTGTAGTGACCAACAACCCTCTATCTGTTGGTGTGGAAGGTCAGAGACTGACTAAGATGTCCCACATTTTCATGGCTCTTAGTAGAGACAACAGTCCTTTGGGAAGAAATTCTCTTGGGATTCAAAACTTGGTGTGCCTAAGAAGTGAGTGCACATGTAAGGAGGAGCCCGTGCCTCCAAGCTTCTAAGTTGTCTTCTATGAGTAAGCATGGCTGAACTTTGGTTCAAGTGGGAATTCAACAGATATTGTCCTGGCTTACCTAGGTTGTGATGTGACTATTTCTTTTACAACAAACAATCTTCTTGATGTGTCTTGCATGAGTGAAAGATCAAAACATACACCCTATCATTAAGACAAACACCAAAATGATCAACAAATCTGCATTCTTAAGTGTCAAATTGTCAACTTGCTCATTTTTGCTATCCCATCATTTTCAGTCTTCCTGGGTTGATCCAAATTAGATTAGGTCACTTACCCCACTGTTAGAAGCTTGTTTACACTTTGGATTCTTGCATTTTGACCTCTTGAACTAGTAATCTTTGGTTTCACAAGTGACCTTTTTTGGAGTTGGTGAGCTAGAAAATGTCCTTGTTGAGAAGATAAACCTTTAGATCCTTTGATAACACACTTGGAGAGTCTTAGTAATCTCTTGTCCATTCACTTCCATACAAAATTCAAATTCAATCAATATAACTTGGGTAAATCATCCTCCTTATCCATATGTGTTAGGGTATTCACCCATTTATTGGGCACCTCTGTGGCAGTGTTGGTTTATACCTCTTGCTAAATTCTATCTTATCACCTCTCTTTTGGACAAGTGAGTGCTTTTACTATCCTAGTTTAGTACCAACATTTCTCAAGGTCATCCTATCACCTAGTACCTTTTCTTTTATGGTAGTTACAACAAGATATCAAGTAAATCAAGGAAAGCAACCTCAAGTTGTTTTTAACCAATTACCCTTAGTTCAAACTCACCAAAAATGTAAGGGAAAAGTGGCCATATTTGATCAATCACCTAGGAACATTTCTGAAGTTTGGTTTGACTCCAAGAGTCACCTTAGTGAGTTGAGTACCCCCTTAGCATCATCTTGTTCGGATATGGATATGAGTTACACATTGACTCAACGAGATAGGGAGGATATGGATAAATGTCTTGATGATATATTTGAGAAACATAGAGATTCCATTCCAGTTGGTCATTCCTCTCATGGATAGTGATCAGTCTCACCCCTTATCTCAACTAGATATATGGATGCACACCAAAGGGCTGAAAGAGATAAGCGACGAGCCTATCAAGAAGCATAATTGCATCATGACAACCAAAATGATGAGCCTTATGATACTCGGGTGAACACAACATATACCAATGACTTGGTCAGACATTCAAGACCAAGTTCATGACCCAAAATTCCTTCAATATACACTAGTGAAAGACTTGAGAGAATTGAGCGTGAAAAGAAAGCCTTCCTAGATGGACAAGCTAAAAAGGAAGAGCAATTTAGACTCCTAGAGTTGGAAAGAAAAATTGAAGGCCTACCAAGAAGAGAAAGATAGACTCTTGGCCCAATAACACAATGATCAATTCAACAATATGCATGTTGGTGGTGGAAATAACTCTCCTCCATCCACCCCTCCTAAGACTCCCTGAAGTAGAAGATGTTTAAGAACAACTTCGTGATCTCCTAGCCCTAGAGGAAGAAGGGCCTCAAGACATGATCATTATAGGAGACAAACACTTCCTAGGAACTCAAGACAACCATCACAACGTGCTCATCATGGTTCACAATATGGGGGTAGTAGTTCAAGTTTTGACCTCACCTCCCAAGACTTCATGAAAATGCAACAAGAACCACTTTTCCAGCAATATGTGGAGAAATATTTAGAGCAAAACAAAGACAAGTTCCTAGAGAGTTTAATCAACAAGGGTGCTAGAGTCCCTTACAACTTTGATGTGGACAAAAAGATTAAGAATCAAGGCCCATCTCAAGAAGAGGAAATCAACCAACTTAAGAACATGATGGAGAAGATGTTAGCACCCAAGAATTCATTCTCACTGGATTCAATTTGTTCTAATCCTTTTGAAAAAAGTATTAACATGAAAGAGTTCCCTAGAAAGGTTGAGATACCTCAATATGACAAATATGATGGGAATGGAGATCCACATGATCATGTGCACCAGTTTTATACCACAAGTTTTGAGTTCCATCAAGATGACTCATACCTCATGAGATTGTTCCCAAGGAGTCTTAAGG
>MU224719.1:1888037-1908492 GCA_018584345.1 Thuja plicata
TAACATGACCTATTTGGCTAGTTTTCCTAATAGATCGGACATAGAGAATAGGTTCTTTAAAAGATCATTCTCGGCGAGAACTCAAATTTAAACATGAATTAGATAGTGCCTTTTTGTGTGGAAAACACTAGAGCTAGACATTGCTTTTCTATAGAAAATTATCGAGTTTCACAGTCAACCAAGATGTGTCTAATATAATAGAAAACCCTTTCTTTACCATCATCATCATATTGACTAACAAAGCCATGATAGCATTTGGAGATGCTGAGATATAGAGAAGAAAGGGACAGTTCTGCATAGTTGACATCAAAATAGGAGGGTTGGCCAGATATTCCTTGATAGAATCGAAGGCTATTCGACATTCCTCATCCCATTTGAATTGCACATCCTTCTTAAATAGTCATGTGGAAGAAAGGTCCTATTGGAAAACTAAGAAACAAATATTTTTATGGCCTGGATCTTGCCTTGCAAGCTACGAAGTTGAGAGATGTTCTTAGGTGAAGGCATGTTTATAATAGCATCGATCTTATCTATGTAAACCTCTATTCCTCTTTGAGAGATGTAAGGTAGAAAATTATGTTAATAGAATAAGAGTGTTTTGATACTCAAATAACTTATCACCTTACATTTAATGTTTAGCATGGAGGGATAAATAATAAATTCCCCTTTATTCTCAAATGCACAAAGGAAGGATCCAAATTGATCAACCCAAAAAGGATCAATGCATAAAAGAATCAATCTATTGGAAATAAGAATAAAGAAGGAAATCCAAGGTTTCCCTCTTAAAATGTGTTTTGAAATGAATGTAAATTTGTGATAGATTTAGAATGATTAAGGATTTGAATTGAAATGGATAGGAGAAATGCACTAACCTTGAAATATTGCAAATCAAAGAATGTTGTTTTCTAAGGTTTGTACTCTATTTCTGGAAAATCTAAAGTATGACCCGGAACTGGAACGCAGAGATGAACAAAACCCAAAAATATTTTTCTGATCCAAAACCATCTTCTGAAAAAGGTCGACCTTGACCCACTAATCTCACCCCTAACCCAATAATCTCAACCCTAACCTGCACAGGTCTGACAAAAAATCTATTCGCGGATCCTGATAGTTCGCTGAAAAGGGTATCCAGATCTGAGTTCAAATCCATAGTCTCGAATCTATACCTACAAGAAAAAGAGGTTTGTTTTTTAGGGGGAGGGGTTTGCCTTAGTCAAACCTTGATTTATGAATTAACCATGAAATCAATAATTAAAACAAGAATGCTAGCAAGTAGTAGAATTGAATCTAACAATGAAGCTATGATATTGAATAAGTATGCCAATGTAATGCAAATGTAAGCAAGTATGTAAATATGAAAGCTTGGACTCAATAGAAACCATAAACCTCCATGATTGTATGATTGGAGTCCACCTTGAAGAGAATGAATGAGTGTTTGAGGATGCACAAAGGATCTTGAAGGAAGATCACACCACCATGATGGCTAGATCTAGGGTTGGAATGATGAATCTTGAATGTTTGAACCTAATCCCTTCAAAGGCTTGAGAGCTTGAATCCTTGATCTTCAATGAAGAAATTGAATGCTTGAGAGGAAGACTTGAACACCTTGAAATCTTGAGAACATGTAGAACAATGGATGCTTGAACTTTTTGCTTCTTGACAAAATCTTGGTTAGAGCTTTTTGCACTTAGAAGACTTCTTTTTGCTCAATATCGCTTAGAGAAAATGAGAGGAGAAAAATTCCTTTTATATGAAACTAGGGCACAATCTTCTAAGGAGGCCGACATAGGAGAATTAAATTCCAATTATACCCATTCCCCTAGGAGAGGACCTATATTAAATATAATTTAGGATTTGTCACTTTGGAACCCAAAACAGCCGACCCAGAAGCGGGAAAAATGAATATTTGATGACCTTCGGAAGCCGACAAGCTTCCAGATTTGGAAGGGGGACCCAGGTCAAGGTCAAGGTCAACCCTGACCTAGTTCAAGGTCGAGTTTGACCCTTACCTAGGTCAATTTTTAGTTCGACCTTGACCCAAGGGGTCAGAACCCCTGGAAGAAGTGTCAGGTGGGATAGAAGGTGCCCGAAGAGGCCCCATTAGGGTCCTAAATAGGCATAGAAGTAGGAGATGATGCAGAAATGAGGGGATAGTATGATGGTGGTCAAAAACATCCCCTTAGGAGAGATAAACATTCTTAACATGGAAGTGCTTCCATTTTGAGACGATACATTAAGCCCCCACTTTAGCAAAAGTATGGAAATCGAACATGCTTTCGGTAAAGTTAGAAGAAAGATTCTGGTGGATCGCAAAAAGGTAGAAAATCACTAAGTCAAGGACATAAGTCCTTAGACCAAGGATTATAACTCAACATATATGCATAAAATATATGAAAAATAAAGAGCAATCAATCATAGAAATATACATGACTACATAAGAAAGACAATAGCAACACTATAGATAGCATAGCTTCATGATTTAATCCTACTAGCATGAAAGAAAAAGAGAGAGAAGGGAAAGTGGTTACCTCACCTAGTAATATTCCCACCTTAATATGAATCACCAAGGAGGGAGAGACCAATAGGTTCACCCATAAACTATGCTTGTAATTGTAATGTGTCTTCTGACGGCTTTTAAAAATATCCATAGATCCACATTCTTGTATCACTATGAATATAAAATGCATGTCTTTTCAGGATTTAGCAACTTATGTGCGTTACCTTCCAAGGATTTAACATATTGAAAAATTTAAAAGGGTTCGTATCTCTTTAGGATTTAGCAACTTATGTGTGATACCTTCCGAGGATTTAGCAAAAATAAAAGTAAAAATGTGTGTCCCTTCGGGATTTAGCAACTTATGTACGTTACCTTATGAGGATTGAGCATGTTGAAAAATATAAATTAATGTAAAATATAGTGCAAGGGAGACCATGTATATGCCCCCCTCCTTATCATGACTACCCACTAGGCAGGATAAGGAAAAGAAAAAAGGATACCTACTTCACAAGGTAAGGATATATCCAGCTTAACAACAATGTATACCATATTCTTAGCAAAGAATATTGACCCTTACATCCAAGAGCATAGATATGTCACTTATGGAAAAAGGATCCTCAAGGAGGAAGAGATCTTATCACCAAGACCCCCACCATAGAGGAATGCTTAGGATAAAATGTCATCTCCTAAAGAAAAGAGGGACCCAAGATTCAATCATCAAGCCCCCTGCAATGAAGAGGAAGAGGATCTCAGAATGAAGGAGTCAAATTCTAACCAAAGCAAGGGCAAGAGTTTATCAAGAGCATAGTTTGCAAAATAAATAAGAGGTGATGACCTAGGACAATCACCTCCCATATAAGAGGGTATCCATAGCCAAAACATAAATCTTTATAAGGAAATAATGTTGTATGATAAAC
This sequence comes from Thuja plicata, assembly GCA_018584345.1. NCBI lineage: Eukaryota > Viridiplantae > Streptophyta > Pinopsida > Cupressales > Cupressaceae > Thuja > Thuja plicata. Next base: position 1,891,452 of record MU224719.1, read on the forward strand.
AAATGCCACTAAGCTAAGGAAAGTAGATCCTTAGATAGAGGAAAAAGGAGAATACCTTGCCCCCCAGGGGTGAAAGAAAGGGATATATCAAATTATATCAAGAAATGTTGTTGTGTAAAAGAGATATCATGCAAGAAGTGAGAAAGTAACCCTTGTGAGGTATAGCATACTATTTAGTTTCCAAGGTGAGAGATTTATCAACCATGGAAACCCAATGTCAAACAATGAAATAGGTTTTAATCAAGGACATAGATCCTTTATGCAAACCAAAATTTTCATGTATGTTGGATATCACATAATAGATAGATACTGCTTAACCAAGGAAAAGTGGATCTCGGAAAGATAGAAAATAAGGAGACGGCATCCTTTCCCCCCAAGTGTGGGAACAAGGATGAAAGGGTACCTATTATATCGCCCACAATATTATGCAAGATAACGAGCCCCCAAAGATTAGGCTAACATTGTTTACATAATATGGAGTTCCATAATAGGAACATAAATATTATGTAGAGAAAATAGGATTGAAATATAACTCACTACCACATGATATATAAATAACTTTACTATCAATGAGCTGCCTAATCTTATAATGTAAAGTTTGAAATTTATTAGAGTGACCATGAAATCTATGATAGGAAAAAGGAATAATCTTCAAGTATAGAATACATTTCTTTTTGCGTTTAGGTCTAGTAATCATCTTAACACAAAGAAGCTTAGGTAGAACAACCTCTTGGTCAAATTCCTTCATAGGGTCATCATGTTTTGAAATCTTATTTGAGATGTTGGTAAAATTGATATATTGTTGAGGATTAAATTCCAATCCATAAGCATGCTCATGCCCCTCATTCTATAAGGGCATTTGAATTCCCTGCTTATTCTGAGTACATCCTTGATTATCAAATCCTTGTTTAACTAGTAAATGTTAAACATGACCATAACAAGAAGCTATATGAAAACAAGTCAACTGAACTTCAGTAGTCACTATGTCATCATTATTATGTTCAATAGATTCAACAGAAGGAAAAATAAAGGAATACATCCTAGGAGAAGATGGGGTAGGAGCTTGATTCTCCATAGGATCATCACTAAGAGGGAGAGCATTAAGGGAATTCATATCATTTTCCGCTAATGCTTCATCACTAGAAGGAATCCCAATTAGAGGTAATGTATCAATAATGTTCTCTTCTTTTCTAAAATGTCCACATAAGGGGAGTGTGTTTTATAAAAATAGTCATCATCATGTATGAATATGTCATCCATTAATAAATCACCCTCTTGTATAAAAGCATCTTCACAAGAAGGGGATAAATCAATGTCTTTATCCAAGGGTTCGTCCCAAAAAGTAGAATCATTCATAATGGCTTCATGAGGAATAGAGTAATCAACACCCAAATCCAAAGGTTCATCCCAAATAGGAGGATTATCCTCCCTATCAATAAAGAACATTGTATGAGCACCTAAATCTTGACCCCTAAAGGGGAAATAATTAAATTCTAAAGTAGGCTCATAGAAAAGACATATATTAGGAGAAGAATTAACATCTATCCCTAACTCATTTCTATGGTAAAGGTAAATTGAAGAGATTGTAGAGGAGGATGAAAGAGGAATAGGATCCATGGAGATCATATTAAAACAAATTTCATCCACACTTCCATGTACCAAATTAGGGGATCTATCCTCTTTAGCAACAAAATCCTCATCAAAGTATTCAAAACAAAAATATACATGTTGAACACAATGCAAAATGTAAATGTTTTTGTATTTTTAAAGAAATTTTGTGATTTTTATGAATTTTGAAATATAAATGCAAGAGCATAAAATAAAACCTAGTTTTATATGCATGAAAGATCTAATATGAAATGAAAATCTAACACCAAAAAGAAAGAGTTGTCTATTGTGGGTTCACCAAAATGTAAGGTAGAAAATGATGTTGATAGAATAAGAGTGTTTTGATACTCAAATAACTTATCACCTTACATTTAATTTTTAGTGTGGAGGGATAAATAATACATTCCCCTTTATTCTCAAATGCACAAAGGAAGGATCCAAATTGATCAACCCAAAAAGGATCAATGCATAAATGAATCAATCTATTGGCAATAAGAATAAAGAAGGAAATCCTAAGTTTCCCTCTTAAAATCTGTTTTGAAATGAATGTAAATGTGTGATGGATTTAGAATGATTAAGGATTTGAATTGAAATGTATATGATAAATACACTAACCTTGAAATATTGCAGATCAAAGAATGTTGTTTTTTGATGTTTGTACTCTATTTCTGGAAAATCTAAAGTATGATCTGGAACCGGAACACGGAGACAAACAAAACCTAGAAATATTTTTCTGCTCTGACACCATCTTATGAAAAATTTTGACCTTGACCCACTAATCTCACCCATAATCCAATAATATCGACCCTAACCTACATAGGTCCAACAAAAAATCTATTCGTAGATCCTGATAGTTCGCTAAATAGGGTATCCAGATCTGAATTCAAATCCACAGTCTTGAGCCTATACCTGCAAAAAAAAGAGGTTTGTTTGTTGGGTGAGGGGTTTTCCTTAGTCAAACCCCAATTTAGTAATTAACCTTGAAATCAATAATTAAATAAGAATGCTAGCAAGTAGTAGAATTGAATCTAACAATGAAGCTATGATATTGAATAGGTATGCCAATGTAATGCAAATGTAAGCAAGTATGTAAATATGAAAGCTTGGACTCAATAGAAACCATAAACCTCCATGATTGTATGCTTTGAATCCACCTTGAAGAGAATGAATGATTTTTTGAGGATGCACAAAGGATCTTGAAGGAATATCACACCACCATGATGGCTAGATCTAGGGTTGGAATGATGAATCTTGAATGTTTGAACCTAATCCCTTCAAAGGCTTGAGAGCTTGAATCCTTGATCTTCAATGGAGAACTTGAATGATTGAGAGGAAGACTTGAACACCTTGAAAGCTTGAGAACATTTAGAAAAATGGATGCTTGAACTTTTTTCTTCTTGACAAAATCTTGGTTAGAGCTTTTTGCACTTAGAAGACTTCTTTTTGCTCAATATCGCTCAGAGAAAATGAGAGGAGAAAACTTCCTTTTATATGAAAATAGGGCACAATCTTCTAAGGAGGCTGTCATAGGGGAATTAAATTCCCATTAGACATATTCCCCTAGAAGAGGACCTATATTAAATATAATTTAATATTTTCCACTTCAGAACCCAAAACAGTCGACCCAAAAGCGAGAAAAATGAATTTTTGATGACCTTTGAAAGCCAACAAGCTTCCAAATTTGGAAGGGGGATCCAGGTCAAGGTCAAGGTCGATGCTGACCTAGGTCAAGCTCTAGTTTGACCCTTACCTAGGTCAAGGTCAAGTTCAACCTTGACCCAGGGGGTCAGAACCCCTGGAAGAAGTGCCAGGTGGGATAGAAGGTGCCCGGAGAGGCCCCATCAGGGTCCTAAATAGGCACAGAAGCAGGACATGATGCAGAAAGGAGGGGACAGTATGATGGTGGTCAAAAACATCCCTAGAGGAGGGTTAAATGTTCTTAACATGGAAGTGTTTCCATTTTAAGATGATACAAGAGATAATAAACCCTAATAGTTTCCCACAGTCAACACCAAAGACACATTTAAGGGGGTTTAATCTTATCTTGTAGAGGCATAGCCTATCAAAGATAAGTCATAGATTGACAACATGATCATGATGAAGGACCAATTTTGCTAAGATTTCATCCACATAATCTTCCAAGATCTTGTGGATGAAATCATGGAATATAAGTCATTGCTCGTTGATAGGTTACACCAACATTTTTCAACCCAAACGACATGACTACATAGAAAAAGGTATCCCAAGGGGTGGCAAAGGCAGTTTTATACTGGTCTTCTAGGTTTATTAGAATTTGATTATATCCTGAGAAGCCATCCATGAAAGACAAAATGCATGGCCTACTATATAATCAACAATCATATCGATGTTGGGTAACAAAAAATCATCTTTCAAAGATGCCTTATTTAAATCACAAAAATCAATGCATATCTGAACATGCCTCTCAGGCTTGCTGATAGGTAAAATATTCAATATCCAAGGAGAATAGTGAATGAGATGAATAAAACCAGCCTTTAAGATCTTTTCTATTTTTGTCTTGACCATCAAGGTGATCCTTGGATTCATCTTTTAGATCTTTTTCTTCACGGGCTTAGTGTTAGGTTCCAATAATATGTTGTGAACCATGACTGATTCATCAATACCTAGCATATCCTTGTATACCTAAGTGAAAACATCATAGTATTGGTGCAAGAGATCAATATGTGACTTAAATTATTTTAAAGAAAGACACTTCCCTATCTTAATAACTCTTTTTGGATGGTTAGGATCTATAAGGACATCGATGGTGTCACCTTTTATAAGGACACTATGGTCATTTGGATGTGGAAGTGTAGAGTTACGACTATGGGAAAGGGGGATTTCATAACTTACCTCCTTAGTAGTTTCTCTGAAGTATGCTTTACTTTCTAGTAAGGAAATATTATCTTGTGATGATATGAAGGTAGGTCATCATAAATGCCCATTAATTCCTCAAGGGCTTCTTTTGATGAGAAGACATCTAAAGGAACCTCTTTGGATGTGAGTGTGGTATCTATGATTTTCAGAAAACAAACTCAAGAGATAAAGGCTCAACATGAATCATATTTATGTTTAACCAAGGATTCTTTTTGTGTGATGTATGATGATATCCAATCCATGTATGATGATGCATGATTTTTGGTTCTAAGGGCACCCTAATATCTTCATGGTCAAGTCCACAACCCCTTCTATTATAATCGCGTTTAGAAACCATTTTTTATCGCCGACCATAGATTGACTAAAGCTCTTTCAAACTTGGGGGATTGGTGTAGAAGTTTGGTGTAGAAGATATGATCAATGTGATATGAGTCACCAAGCTTTAAAAAGGTGTAATATTCTCTAGTTTCCATGACAAAAGGTATCTTCAAGATCTTTAGGTTGGTTGGGTTAACTTTGTAATCCCCAACATGAGATTCAATAAAAACCAAAGTTCCCCAATCATCACCTAAACAAGAATTTACATTTGTATTAGAGGGATCTTCAGTTGAATTAGTGGAGGAGGACTCATGTTTATTTTCCTCGGGTGAGTTATTATTGGAGGAACCAATCTTTGGAAGATTGTCTTTAGGATAAGTCGATGCTTCTTTAGTGCCTTTGTTTTGAACCTCCTTATCCTGAGAATATTCACCAAGTGAGGTAAAGGAAAGAGGTTTTGTTATGGATTAAGACAATAAGGGGATATAGTTTCTGAATGTGGGAGCGATAGATGTTTTCCCCACAACTTCCATTTGGAATAGATGCATGGTGCTAGAGTCAAATTTTATTGTGACATCTTGATTATCTGTCACAAATTTAACTGATCCATGTAGGTTCAATGAAACTACCCCCAATGGGTGCAATCAAGGTCTTCCTAACAAGAAACTATAGGGTAGAGGCCCTAGCATTACTTAAACTAAGTTAGAAATGACTATGGGTCCAACCTTTAGGGGTAGTATAGTTGTACCCATGATGGGCTTTCGTATGTTGTCCAATCCTCTAATGAATAAAGAAGATACTTATAATAAATTTTTATCCACATTAATCTTTCAGAGTAGGTCCAAACCACACACGTTGAGCATTGAACCAGTGTCAACGAGGGTCCATATTATATCTACACAATTTAGAAAGAATATAATCATCAATAGATTTGAAAGGTTCCTTGTCTCTGGAGGTGACAATTCATGCAGATAAAATGTGATATTCGTCGTATCCTTGCAAATGTGATCCATTAGGGCATTCACATCTGTCAACCTTGCACAAGAAGGAAGCATAATATTTTGAAGAGATTCTTGAAGCACCCCTTGATAAACTGGGTATGTCCAAAGAAAGTCCCAAAGTGAGATCTTGGCAAGAGTAACATAAATTTTCTCAGTAAGATTGTAGTCATCAGATTGCTTTTTTGCAGGTGTAGGGCCTTAAGGAAGCTTGGGTTGAGTAGGTGGTAAGACTTTAGTAGGTTGACTAATATTATCTTCATTCCTTTGAATGTTATAGTTATGACTGAAGGTATTATAGGACCCATTCCTATATCGAGAAAGCTCAGAAAAAATATTTGAAGAACCACTTCCTCTTGACTTTTCATGTGTGGATATCACCTTTTTAGGTGAGGGCCTAGTGAGAGTCATACAAATAACTGGAATCTTGGGCTTAGAGGGAATTGTTGAGACTACAATAACATTTAGGGACTCACTAGCCCTTAATAAAGAAGTCATCTTACACAGAAGGTGTTTATTAGACTTTGATCACGAGATGACGTGCCTAGGAAGTCATCTAACATGTCAAATTCATCCTTAGAGAATGTCTTTTTAAATGCGTCAAATCCTTGATGGAAGAATTTTGACATATCAACATTCACATCAGGTTCACCAAAATGTAGGGTAGGGGATTTTCTACCTTTCACAAGAGAAAATCCTCCTTTCAATACCTCACTTGTACTGATATGCAAAACTAAGGGAAAAGTCCTAATCTAAGTTAATTTGTCTAAACTTTATATTAAATAAAATGAATAGATTTAACTAAACTAAGACAAAATATAGTGGTGAGAGTATTCTATGATTATAGAGGGAAAATTAATAGAAAGGAAATAATAACTTAAAAAATATAATAGATATGAGTATTTTGGACTACAGAAATGGAAAATACTAAATATAAATTACTTACCTGACAATTTTGAAGCTCTCCACCTTGGACGACATCTCGCCATGTGGATGTCTACATGCCATATTATAGTCTTATTTAGGATAAGCCTCATCATGCTTAAGTTACCTCAAGATCTTGGATTTAAATACTTGTTCATCACCTACACACACAAGATCACAGAAACATGTTGGGGCTATATAGGGTGCATTCATTAATTCCATAAACCCCATTTATTTTTTGTATATAGAACAAAAATTAGGTGCATTTATCAATATCTACATATACATGTTTAATCATAATACATTTCAACAAATGAATTTAAATTGTACTAAATTACCTTCTGTTGTTTGGGTGTCTGGGAGGATTTCTTTTTCTACCTCGAAGTGCTGGAGGACGGATTTCTCACACAAGATGTCCTCGAGGAAGGTGGGGTAGACTAACAAGAACAAAATTAACATAAGGGAAAATAACATGCATAATATTAAATCAAAGCAAAAAAACATCTATATCTAAATGGTATTGCAAAGCTATCTAGGCCAAAGTTAATGGTTGAAAGTGTGATATCATCAAGTTGGGACATCTTGGCCCTTGATAAGCACTATAAAACACCAATTAATGATACATACATATTAAAAATATATATTTTGAAACCAATGTATTATTATATTTTTAAAAAATTTATAAATATTTACCTTAGGTGGTGAAACTAATCGTGACCTTGGAGTCGACTGAAAATTACATGGTGTACTCCTACCACCTGCTGCTCCCTCCAATGCATATTATTCATACAACACTTTAAATTCTTCTAAAAAAATTATTTACTTTTATAAGATTTAGCTGATTAATTGATAATGTGTTGAATAAATAGAAATAAACACACCTGTGTCTGATCGTGACATAACAAGATACTAATCAGGTCATCGGTGAGGTCCATATCCTCTGGAGTGGAAGCATGGCATCTACTCCTATAACATGTACACGAATGGGATTTCAAACCATCCACATTCATGTTAGTGTCTACACCAGAACATACTCTCTAGTAGCTGGCATATGTTGATGATGGAGGTGTCATTGGTGCTAGTTTATCCTCTGCTCCAACTAAGTGTGTGTCATGCTCAACAATGACATCAGTTAATGATGCAGATGCCTAAAGAGTCTAAAACTCCATAGACTCCTTCAGGGCTATTGGGATAGTGACATGGACCATGGGTTTAGGAGCTACACACCTCCTATGTTGTGGGTCTACCACCCTTTGGGACCCAACTCTATCCTGCGCAAAGCCTCTCCCTCTACCCTGGAACTATTGGATGTCAAAGTAATTTGGCTTCAAGTCAAGGATAAACTCACAATAAAGCTTTCTCAAAAAATATAGTGGCGCCTCTCAATTGTTACAAGGTGGTTGGTCAAAGACCATATATCACCTATCCCAAAAAGTTGCTTTCATCCTAGCATGAACACACCGATGTATAGGGAACCGACTAGTAGTAGTAAGTAGGTTGTTACTAGTGCTAGGATCAGTGAAAAAAGCACATAGGTCATTTTAAAGTATTCCCTTTCTTTTCATCTCATCATATGACAACCCATCTGCAAAAAATGCATGACATTTATCCCAATATGTACCCCATTTTGTCACCTCTCTGAATACCTCATTCACATTATTGGCCATTGTTTCTGGGTATTCTATGAGGGATGAGTGGTGCTCTTGATTAGAGGACCTCGACCTATTCACTAATATAGAAATTTGGGTAGTGTTTTGTGTTAGGCGATTGACAAGATCATCTTGTGTGGCCTGTACATGATCTACTGGATGATGCAGAGGGTTTAGGGGTGGTAGTGGTTGTTCAAGAGCATAAAATTTAGGATTTTATGTAGGTGGAACAACGCCTTAAGGTTTTTCTTATTGCTCATGTTCATTGTTTTCAAGGTTTTTTTTTGTTGGTTGTTCACGAGGAGGTTTTTTTTGTTTCTTTCATTTTGGGTGATTGTTTGAAGAGTCTGATATCAAATTAATAAAAAAAATTAAATCAATTTAAAAAACTCTACTTCGATTAAAATGAAAACAAAAATAATAAAAATAATGAAGTAGAGTTTTTAAATTGATTGAAGTTTTTAAATCATTTTTAAACATTTTTTAACTTTGACGGAGCAACATTGTTGGAAATTGCTCTAAATGCTAATAAAATGCAATTGCAAGCAGAACACACACATGTTATTTAGTTTTTTGCTTCCCCCACATCATTTTTTCAATATTTTTGGCATTGAAAATGGCCCCAATCCGCGGCCTTCCAAAATATATAATATTTCTCATAACCCGTACCGGTTATGAGAAACTTTTTGTTCCTCAAAACCTGCATGGGTTTTGAGAAACTTTTTGTTCCTCAAAACCCGCATGGGTTTTGAAGAAATTTTGCTTTTTTTAATGTTTTATATTAGGCTTGGTGTTACCAAGATAAGGATTTTTTTGAATTTAAGGAACACGATCAGGTTATGAAATATTTAGTTTTTTTTTGCATGTGGCCACTTTTCTAACCAATAGCTTGGTGCACTTACCCATAGTACTAATAATTTGGTATCAGAAGAGATGGTGTATAATCTTATCTTGAGTAGGCTTAAACATCATTGTCTTTATGGGATAAATTAGTTTTAAGATGATCACATGGTGGACGTGAAAGTGATGACATGTAATTGATTGAATGTTTGAATATATTAATTTGATGATCATGCAAGGCATTAAATCAGTTAATGTACTGTATTATCATTGATGTCAACTTGATATAATCTGTATGGTCATGAAAATATTTCCAAAGACTTCAAAGAACTGATGAATCAAAGCCTATGCTTTTAGTAATGCATATAAGTCAAGTATTCACTAAGTGACTGTATACACTGACGGAGTGCACGCTGATGGACAGAGTAAAAGAGAAAAGTCATAGTGTTACCTGACGAGCAAATGCACAACATTATCGAGAAGAAAAGTCATGGTGTTTCCCAATGAGAAAAACACAGAGCAACCCGACGAAAATAATTACAATATTGCCCGACGAAAAAGACAAGGATGGAGATCCCGGTGACAACTGAAGTCACACTGATGGAACAGTCAGTTATCATTGATGACTAACCAAAGTGTTGATAGACAGAACAGAGAGTTCATAAATGAAAAAATGCTTAGCTGTCAAGAGCTAAAGATAGACTCAACTGATACTTATCGTTGTTTTAATCATCCAGATAAAGCCGAAGATAATTAATTGATTTAAAGCTAATTTTTCCAGTTGGCAAGAAGATCTCTTTGAGATAAAACTAGAGTTTGATAGCTTTAAATATAATTGGCAAGAATTGTGGATCATGCCAAGAATCAAGAAAGCCAAGAAAAGGTAAATCATGTCTATATAGAGAAAAACACAATTCATTGTGAAGTGTGTGGGGAAAACAAGAGAAGAGGAAAGATGCTAAAGAAAATTTGAAGAAGAAAGTCTTCATTCAGTCCTTATCAACAAGCTGAGGAAAGAGCTAGATTCAGCAGACAATGACGAATAGTGAGACAACATCACAAAGAAGAACAGTGTGGAGAAAAGGTGTAGAATTGATTATATTGATCAGAGAGGTAATGCACTTACAATAGATCTGAAAATATTCAATTGAAGTTGTATGTGTGAATAGATCATTAATGTTTCAGTTTAACCATTGAAGCATCAAGTCTCTTAATCGAGCAGGACTTAAAATTCTTCTACAATTGAGATACATCCCAAGGAGTATCAAAAATTTTGATCATGAAAGTAGCATTAGATATGCCTGATACCTATTGACAGGCCAAGTGAGTGCTTGATCAAGGATGGTAGTATTAGATGCCAGATACTAGGTGACAAACTATATTTTAAATCCTCTAACAAGGTCACACCTAACAATGTATTTGTAACCCTTAACAGGGTTGGCTCCTAACAAAGTTCACTTTAGAAGAGTGAAAATTTGGGGTACCGGTCCCAGTGGTTTTTCACTTAACAGGGTTTCCACGTTAAAAATCCATGTGTTATGTGTTTATGTTTTATTACTTTACTATTTTACATTTTACATATATAATTATGGATTGATCGGTATACTTTGCATATTTACTGTGTTTCGGTAAATAGTTGACTGCTTATTAGTAAACATATAGAAGAAGGTTTTACTAAGTAATCTGACAAGTAAAAATTGATATAAGTATTTCAAGGCATTCATCTTGTAGGATAGAAGATAACTAGAGACATAATTTGTGGTTATAATTTTTAAGGGTTGATTTAAGGATTAATTTTTTAGGCCACTGATTCACCCCCCCCACGCCCCACTCTCAGTTATTACTAACAGAAAGGACATTTTTTTATTAACTTCAAAATTGGTCCTTGAAAAGATGAGGTATTATGTGATATGATATCTATGAGTGTTTTTCATGTTCTATTGGGAAACCCTTGGGAATTTGATAGGGGAGTTATCCATGATTGCAGAAATAACTTGGTCAAAATAGAGAAGGATGGATGGAATTTAACTTTGGTTCTCTTGAGGGAGAAAGAGGGAATAAGTGCAAGAAACTTGAGAATTGTGAAGGGTTACTATTCATAAAAGAAAATAACAAAGGATTTGAAGATTATTCTTGAAGGAAGATCTGAGAACCGATTGTTATTAGATAGTAGGAAGGATAAAGTGAAGAAATAGAACAGCTTGTCTAACATATAAAATGGTACATTTTATAATGTAGGGATAAATAAGATGTTTCCCTTTTATCCTTAGATACACAAAGGAAGGTTCCAAATTGATTAACCCCAAAGGAAGGATCAATTCATAAATGAATCAATCATTTAGAAATAAGAGTAAAGAAGAAGATCTTAAATTCCATTTTATAGAAAAGAATGTGTGATAGGTTTAGATAGATTAAGAACTTTAATTGAAATGAATAGGAGAAAATTACTAACCTTGAAATGTTATAGTTCTAAAGAATAGTGTTTTTGGGGGTCTGCACTGAGTTTCTCAAAAATCTATGACCGGACTAGAACTAAAATGCAAAGACGAACAAAACCCATAAATCTTTTTCCAATCTGACATAGTTCCAATTTTAACCCTCAAGTAAATGTCACCATTGACCCAAAATTTCCGATTCCAACCTAGGGCAGAATCAACCTAAAAATTCTCTGACAGAAAATCTATTTTTGGATCCCGATAGTTTTCTGAAAAGGGTATCCAAATCTACACTCTGATCCATTGTTCTGAACCTGTACCTACAAGAAAAGTGGATTGTTTGTTGGGGGGGAGGGGTTTGCCTTGGTCAAACCCCAATTTTGGAATTAACCTCAAAGTATAATTGAAATTGCATAAGTAAAACAAAGTAAATGAACAAATTCACCTTGCTTGTAGAAACCCTTGTGGTGGATTTGAATCCATGGATCCACAAGTATGCATGTACCAAATGGATGTAGAATGTAGAATGTAGAATGTAGAATGTAGAATGTAGGATGTCCCAAATTAATTGCTTTTAGATCTTCAACACCAATCTTTAATGGATCTTGGAATAGGAAGAGGCTTGGAGGAATGTGGATGAAGAAATCTTCAACAAGAGGGCTCCATAGAGCTTGAATCCTTCAATGGCTACCAATGGATCTTCTTGATGAATTGAGTGCTTGAGAAGTGCTTGAATGCTTGAGAATGGATGAATGCTTCAATGGCTACTTGGCTTTCTTCTCTTCACCTTTGGATTTCACCTCTTAAGTTTTCAAGTCCTTGTCTTAGATTGCTCTTGCTTGTGGTTTTCAAGTCTTAGAGAAAATGAGAGGAGAAAGCTTCCTTATATATGAATCTAGGGCACAATCTTCTAGAGAGGCCTACATAGGAGAATTAAATTCCAATTAGACCTATATCCTTAGAAGAGGACCTATATTAAATATAATTTAAAATTTGTTGCTCTGAAGACCGAAACAGTCGACCCAGAAGCAAGAATTAATTCATTCCAAAGCCCAACATCTAGAAACCCTGAAAATCTGAAATCTAGACCTTAGGTCAAAAAAAGGTCAATTTTGACCTAGGTCAAGGTCAAGGTCGACCTTGACCCAAAAAGGTCAACTTTGACCTTGAGGTCAAAAATCCCAATTTGTAGTTTTGGCTGGTAAAAATAGGCCAAAAAAAGTGGGAAATGGGGCAGAACAGGGGAAAAATCCATATCCAAGTCAGAGACCCATTCAAGGTGCTTGACATGACCCCAAACCACTTACTCAAAAGGCTAAACTAGTCTATAATGGAAGTTCTTCCATTTTCCAACTATACACCTTGGTTATTGATCATGTGAACTATTGTGAAAGGGGTAATTAAATTGTGCGAAAGAAGGGAGGTGATGGTAAGAGTTATTTACTACCTAATGTTTATGTGAGACAAGATAGGGAAAGTACAGAGTGGAAGTACATAGATCTAACAAAAAGAGAAGTTCAAAGAAATAAAGTTACAAACAAAGAGGATATTTGGATTAGGAATGATCATACGATTTATGTCCTGAATCTTGTAAGATGTTCATAAGTTCCTATTATGGAACATATTCTTCTCACCAGGGGTGTTTGATGTAAGAGTGTCCTTGGGTTGTTTGCAATCTTGCATCACCCAAAAATATTTCCTTTCAGTTTTGTTCTTGTTTCCAGTTTTCTAAGATTTGGTGGCGTTCCTTTGTTTCAGATCATTTTTTGTTGTAAACCTCAGGGTTGGTTCTCGACATCATGTTTTACTTATGTCTAGTTTCACACCTCATTTGGATACTTTTTTTGTGGAGATATTAAAAGATTCATGGTCAATTTTGTGTTCTTCATGTTCCAATGGTAAGATGGAGTTTTTTGATCTCATGAAGCATTTTCCTGATCACCAAAGCTTAGTGGCTCATCATGATGTTCTTTGATCTTTGGCCAACATCTCTCTTGGATTACACATCATTTCCACATATTCTCATTGAGATCTTATTATTTGGGTCCTTACCTATAATTGTAAACGTTATGTTTTCTTAGTCTTGGAAAATGTAATTGGTATGGCTGACATATGAGTTGTGAAGGCTCTATATATTGAGGCTTTTGATCTTTTTTTAGGCAGTTCTTAGGGTAGATCTTAGGAGACAACCTTTTAAGGTTGGCATTAGGGTTTAGGTCTATAATTCTATTCTAATCATGCATGTATGTCGAAAGTATGTAGTTTACATGTTGCGGGCCAATCTGATGTACATTTTTTATTTTGTGATAGTGTAAAGATCTGTTGAAGCATCTTGATTGTCTATTCATGTTTCTAATTTGGTTGTTTCCACTGTGTTGATTCTTGTTGCATGGTTTGGACCATCTCCGTTAGGGAAACTCCTACCATGATTGCGTCAATTAGGCTTCAATTATGATTCATTTAGGATTGATTTATGTTTGATTGGATTATAATAGGATTTAGGAATTGGTTGAATTAGATTTGATTGATTTGGGAGATGGTAAGGTTTTAGGAAAACCTTTGTAAAACAAGATCCTTTATGCACTCAAGGGATTGATCTTGGGATAATATCCTTTCATACTTGAGATAGGCTAATTTTTGAAGAAAAAATAAATTAGGGATAAATTTGAAATTTATTAATTATGTGATGGCCAATCACTAAGCTAATAATATCCAAATGTAAAGGTGAACTAAATAAATTACTTGAGATAGGCCAAGTTCTCAAGCAACAAAATTAATTAGAGATTGAATTTTAGGATCAAAATATTTTTTTTCACTTAGGAAAATCTTTCAACCTTTGGATTTTAATTGATTGATCAAAGTTTGATTGATAGATGGGGTTGATTATAGGTTGGGTTTTCTTTGATTTGGATTTGATTAGGGTAGACCAATATGACAAAGTGGTTTGACTATATAGGTCTTGTCAAGATGTAAAGTGATGATTTGTTGCTCCTAAGTCAAAAGATAAGATGTGAAGGATGTGAAAGATTCATGGTCAAATTGGGATGAAAATGATACAATCAAAGGTGTGATATGAAGGTGGATTGAGTGGTCAAATATATTGATAGAAGGTCAAAGGGTCATAATTAAAGGAGTCTGGTCAAATGGGCATGATGAGGACATGAAATGACATATATGAATGTAGATGATTTTCTCTTGGCCAAAAGTAAGAGGCGTCATTACCATTCGAAAGAGATGAAAATAAAAAGCCAGTCTATAGGCACAGATGTTGATTCATAAAAAGGTTTACCAGTCTATTAGAAAATGTCTCAACCCAAAGAGATGTAAATGTTGTTTCTCAAATGCATATGTCAAAAAGCTCATGCATCGAAATACAAGTAGAAAAATAATCTAGGAAGTGTTGTGTTTGACTAATTGTTTTGGGGATTTTGACTGATGTGGATTTGTAAAATGGTTTATTTTAATGGAAAGAACACACACTAGACACAATGTTTTATTTGATCAAGCACTTTCACAACCTAGGTTAAGTGAAGGAATGTAGTTGATAAATTTCCTTACAATAAAATACCAATTCCAACCAGATAGATAGCCACTTGGTAGAACTGGCTCCCCCTTACATGGTACTCACTTCTCTGGCATACCAAGTACATGAGAGATATCTTTGGGAAGCACGTCCCATGTACTATGTATCACCAAGTGGGGATTTTTGGCCTCTGGCACAAAAAATTTGCTATTAACTTATTCAATTGACACGTTAAGAGCATCTAATAAGCCACTAAAGGCTCTAAAAAGCCTACTAAGGATGACTCATATACCCAAAGTTACGCCCCATTTTGAGTTGGCATTGTACTATAAGTGCTAATACTAGCTACATTTGTCTTTAGCCTTATTCTTGAATTTATATAGAAGATAAAATCAAAAACTCACTTGAGGTCATACCTTGAGGGGATTACCTCTTTTCCCTCCAAGGCAAGCTTCTCTAGATGAAAAGATAAAAAGCAATTTTCTCTTACACCCAAGATCCACTGAAAGGCAATGGGAGAGGATACTTCTTGTTTTCTATTTTTCATCAAAAGAAGGTTCTAATCTAAACAAAAAAACCTTGCAATGATTTCTTCAACTTTAAAGGGTCTCAAAAACATGCTAAACACTTGATTAATTCTCAAAATGAATCCCTAAATAATCTATGTACAACTATGCTAAAGAAAATACAAAAAAAAAAAAAAAACTAAAAATGGATTCTCCACCTACAAAACAACTATTAGTAGTTTGATTCTTAGTCTTTGACTAACATAAAAAAAACTACACAACAGATTAGTGATTAGGAGAAACTGATAAAACCAAAACAAAATGAACTGAAATAAAAAATTTGCTTAACAGATGCAGGTGTTGATCATCAGAAACATTGATTAGCATAAACATTGGTTTACAGGAAATGAATCGAAAATAGAAA
The DNA here is from genome assembly GCA_018584345.1 of Thuja plicata. NCBI lineage: Eukaryota > Viridiplantae > Streptophyta > Pinopsida > Cupressales > Cupressaceae > Thuja > Thuja plicata. The sequence goes on from MU224719.1 coordinate 1,907,572, forward strand.
AATAGTCTACCTATAGTTTTTAGTATATTTGTGACTTTAAAAATTTTAAGTTTGTTAACTGTATGGAATGAAATACAAATAATGACATGTTGAGATAATATAACTTATTTTAGTTGTGCAAAAATGTCGAGTCAGAGCATAGACAACAGAAAACGGAGGCGTCGACCAATAAAAATATCGATTTACCAATGGTTAGAAAAATAAAACCTACAAAATTGGTGCAGGAGCACCTAACCATGGAGGTGTATTATGAGATTAAGTTGCATTTATCTTTATTTGTAATGATTTTTTATGTTATGTAAGGTCACAAAAGACCATTGGTACCAAAACAACTCATTTGTAAGGCTTTAAGAGCCATGTTGTGCAAAGAAACCTAAAAGGTCTTGAGTAGGTCAAATTTGGTCAAAGGGTCAAAATGTCCGAAAAAAGATTTGAAATATTTTAGTTAGTCTATTTAATCCATTATAAAATGTTAGGGGTTTTCATGAATGCAATATTCAAGTTTAGCAATAATTTGTCAAAAAATGCAAAATTACAAAAGTTGCAACATTGCAACTTTGCAAAAAAAGATGTAAAATGAATTCCATCAGTCATGAATTGGTTGGGGTAGTTAGAAGTGTAACCACCTGAATTTGGTCTGTCGCAACTATAGACCCTATTTTCCCTAAGTGTGATCATACCCTCGATTTATGTCCAAACGACCCTGTTACTGCTTAGCATAATTATTTTAATCAATTTAATATCCTAGGTGATTTTTATCACTGATTTATATTAAATATTATAGCCATACAATCCAAATCAATTTCGACCAATCAAATCAAATCAAAATCAAACATGGCTATAGTATTTAATTATAAAGAAATTAAATAAATCCCTAAATCAAATACCCACTTGCAATCAACCCATTCCCCTAGCCTATTT
>MU224719.1:1944418-1957229 GCA_018584345.1 Thuja plicata
ATAAATGAACCTTGTCCCCCTCTCTCTCTCCCATTCTTCTATAAATAGAAGCCTGTTTTGAGAGCAAATAAGCCTTCATCTTAGATCAAAATTGCATTGTTATGCTGCCATTTTCATGCTAGAATTACATGCTATTTCATTACATACTATTTGTTAGTGCTATTTCATCTTTTATAGTTTAAATGCATGCTTTTACATCATTTAGCTTCTCTTTGAATTAAATCCTTCATGCTAGGTTGTATTGGTCACTGATTCAACAACATATTTTGAGGGCTGATATGTTGTTGGTCACACTCCTCCTAAGTTAGAAGGCAATAGATCAATTTTAGCGGGTTTCCTATGCTTTTCATGTTTTTCACTAACCCCATGTTGCTAATATAACGATTTATTGAAGTGTTTGTGTTGATCTGACAGGTACCCAAATACACACACACAAAACTATGCAAGGCCGAGCAACATTGCCAAGTAGTTTTTCAGTATGCCTAGTTACATTGCCGAGCCGAGTTACATTGCCGAGCCGAGTAGCAACAGAGATTTTAAATGCTGAGCAGGATAGTTTTTGTATGCTTATCATGAATGATACAAACTTGAAGGATAAGTAATCTGGACGACTTGTATAAGCTTTTTGGGCTGACTTATGTATGCATTTAATATTCTTCTACGGAGTTAGTTATGCATTTAAATGTTTTATCCTATGCATGACTCATTGTAAATATTAATTGTAATACCATCATGGTATGGGTATTGGATCTTGATCGTTGATCTAGATCTCACTGTTAGATTTGTATAGCTCTATTAGATTGCTTCAAAACCCTATTTTATATGTGTATGTATATGCAAGAGGCAGAAGAGTAATTGTCGAAGGGATTGCATTTTGAAGTGAAATGCACAGAGGGTTATTTTGTTCAGAAGAAGAGATCAAGCAGAGCATAACACAATGAACAGTAGAGTAAAGTAATATCAGATTATAAGATTAGAGAAGATACTAAAAAGAGGAGATCTGTCATCAGCATCAGAGTGCATATCGAAGGATCAATACTTGAGACTTTTAATCATTGTATCAGGTGAAAATCTCTTAACAAAGTGGTTTTAGTAGGCCTTTATTTATCTCTTAACAAAGTGCTTACTTTATTGTAAGTCTAAATCCTTTAATAGGGTAGATTGTAATGATCTGAAGCTCTTAACCGAGCAGACCTCTAACAAGGTAGATTACACTTTGTAATCAAACATTGTAACCTTAACAGGTACACTTTATTATTACAGTAGTGGAGAATTTTGTGGGTGTCATCCCCACCCCAGCTTTACCTATTTGGGTTTCTGGGTTACCAAGTTATGGTGTTATGTGTTATTTATTTCATGGTGTGGATGTTATCTGAGATTACATTAGATTCATTTATGTATGAATGTGGATCAGTTTGTTTTAAGTGTTTAATTTTGAAGATCAAATTCACCCCCCCACCCTCTCAGTATCTTGATTTCCCATTATTGTACTTCCAACACTTTAACGATGTTGGATCCTCAAAATGAAGAGGTTAGAGGTCCTAGAAATGAGGAAAGTGGCATAAAAGGAAAGATGCCAAAAGTTGCTAAATTGTTGTCATGACAACATTTGCAATAATTGCAAATGTTTCATGCAACATGGTTACCTTGGATCCCCCTACAAACTAGGAATGGGGAATTTACCAACAAGGCCTATAATGATGGAAGAAGTCATCTAATGCATAGAGAGACTTGAATCTCAGCAGTTAGTCTTTGATTGTAACAAGTTTGGAAGTGTAATACAGTCTACAATTTTGTGTTTTTAGAAATCCTGAGTATTTCCTTGTGAAAGTGATACCTTGTGGATTGAAAGCTTCAAACTAATGATTGTTTTGTGTTCTTAGGATAGTTTGGAGTGTTTTTTATTCAGTATTCAAGTTTCTTTGTGGTCGTTTAAGGTCTTGTATAAATTGTTTTGTGTTTAGAGAGTCTATTGGTCCTGTCTTGACCAGTCAGTCTAGTCATGGCTCCCCCATGAGATTTAGCCATGGGAAAAACCTAAGGATGGATGAAATTTTAGGGGAGTCAGTAGTGTACATATGTTTAGGATTAGGAGTCTTAGGAAGATGGAGAGATATTTTTACTACTAAGCCCTAGGCAAGCTGACAGTGCCTGGTTAGTGGTTTAGGATAGAAGAATTGACATGTTTCATACATGGGAAGAAAGTAATATACAGACTAAGTACATTTCTAGTTAGGTTTTAGTCATACCTTGACATGTTGTAATGGTCGAGTTCATACCAATCACTGAGACCAAGTGATGCAGAGAAGATCGAACAGTGATTCAAATCTACATATCTTTTATAATCTTTCTTAAAATGACATTAAAACATTCTAAATGTCAGGATATCTAAAACATTGTTTGATGCACAGAGAGAGATCAATCATTCGGTTAAATCAATATATCTCATTATTCTTGCTTGTAAACATTGATCACAGGTTCAAAATCTTTTAATATCAAACACTAAATAGCATCAACTATATCTTTATATTGCAAACTTATATCCCATTAATATTTGATGACTGCTATAACCATACAGCTTCATCACGGCTTTATTAACTGTTTCAAGATTCAAAAAGCTTAAAGAAGTGACTGTGCACACCTCTTTAATTTATCTCACCAATATTTGATAACTGTCCAAGTGTTATACACTGTCTTGCCACGTTGGAATTAATCAACCCAACCACATTGTCGATAGCCATTACATCCAACCAATATAATAAAGATTTGAAACTAGTACAATCATGAGGTAACAGTTCTTGCATGTAACCATTTCAAGTTATTGCCTTCGAACATCTGCAGTCGGCTCTTGATTAATACTTCACCAAATATAAAAGACCAGTAATGTCCCTTATCAGGACTGTCATAGAAAAACCTGAAACATAAGCCAAAAATGGTGATTGCTAACAACTCAAAACACGATTAATAACCAAAACACATCCCTGCATATCAATTTCCATTTAATGAAGAGAAACCGTATACCATTTACTATTGCATCAATTGTAAAAGATGTTAAAAAGCCGATATAATAAAACTTGAATCATCCATCAACTCAATACTTAACATATTTGTTCTAATCTTCATAACAGTGATCAATAGAATCGAAAAAAAGGAAACACATAGCACTTAATAAAATACACATTTTCATTGATATTCAAGGCCCATAAACTTCCATGGCTCTCTGGTCGAAGACCAGAGAGCCCATACTTTTCTAAACTTCTACACTACGCTGTAGCCTATATGTCGATTCTCCCTCTACTAACTATCTCTCTCTTCATTCAATTACATTACCATCTTTATAGATGGTTACAAGATGGTTACAAACCGTTCACCTTTTTCATGACTCTTCCTATTCCCTTTCAAGCTTTGCTTACACATAGCATATAATATATTTTGAACACATTAAATTGTACAATAATAAATCAACCGCTTATAAATATGTTTTAATGAAATTTTAAAAATGACTCAGGTATGTTAAATTTGAAGGTGGAGGTGGTGCTCCTGCACCACAAAGGAGCATGGGTGGCTGCATTGTGAGTGGACACCAGAGTTCCTAACTGATTTGCATACCCAGCCCCATGTATTTTGGTGCTCGGTGTATGGCTGCTTCAAGGTTAATGGGGCTATGTGGCTCTGACCTTTTGAATGCCTCTGGTAATCTGCTCCACCTACTTCTGGCACCGGTTAAGGCTCTTTGGAAGACAAAATAAGACATGTTGTCATATTCTTCATACACATTTGTTCTAAGCTTGAAAATTTTATCTCTTATTTCCTTTTTAACATTCTCATATGTCAGTTTGAACCAATCCCTCAAGAATTCTTTTGGTTGACTACTTTCTGCTCTTAATGGTAGTGGTTCCGATTTCTCTAGTTCTCTGTAATTCTCCAGTTTTCTATCATAGTTGTCCTCATTGTGCTTCGAAGACATTAGGGCCCTTAGGTGTATATCCCCTATGTAAAGTAGGGGGTCCCATTCAGTCTCTGTAGGGATGATGAAATTATGCACATACAACTCACAAAGTAGGTTTTGTTGCAATGATGGAAGGGTCTGGTATAAACCATAAAATTCCTGGGCTGATTTGAACTCTACGTTTACATCCTTGAGGGTCATCATCAACTGGAATAAGAGGAATTATTCTTTTAGAAAGATGGAATAGATCCTAGGTGGTGGTCTATAAGCAATTATCTGGTCAGCCAACTTAAGGGCATGTTCCATCCTTTGTTTCTGTCTTGCCAATTGATCTTTTAATTTTGCAATTTCATCTCCTTGTTCTGTTGTTACTTTCTGCAATTTATTTTTCTGTTCTCCCCATAGAGTGGTTATCAACACATACTTATTATATAACTAGAAGAGAAGCATTTACAGAGTAATCAGACCATTGTTTTCATCCTGGTTATTCTTCCTCCTTTGTTCCCTCAATGACTGCTCTAAGAAATTTATTAGCAAAGTTCGCTTATAGGAAACTAGGGCAATTTCTATGCAAGCTAGTTGGTGAGTTATAGGGTTTTTTTCTTCATGGTTTGGAACATCTTGATGACTAGCTCCTGGGTCATTTTGACATACGTTTGGCTCAGCTTCACACTTCTCATCCAAATTTTGAGAAATGTTTGGAATCTCAAACTGGCTGGGAGAATCATCCAGAACAATATGAATAGGAGTTTCCTCCTCAAATTGTTTGGGGAAGCGGACTGGCTTTCGGTGGGTACTTTAGGAATCTACCCTCTCATCCTAGGGCTTCTTCTTATAGGGGTTTCCTCAACCTCTATAGTCTTTTTCTTAATAACCCTCTTTGGTTTATCTGCTACAGGAATAGTTACTGCAGGAACTGACTTCATTTTCTTCCCTCTTGAGACTGTAGGGTTTCATGGCTCAGCTACAGGAACCAAAGTTTCTCCCTCTAACTTCCATTTTCCTTTTGTTCAGGCAGAAGTAGGTACATTACTCATATGAGTGGGTAAAGGCATAGTTTCTTGCAAATTTTCAGTTTCTGCCCCTTGGGTACCTTGCTCAACAGCTGGGTCAGTGGGGACTGCATTATCTTGGCTAATTTGCACATGAGGGGCAATCTAAGTCTACAGGGTTTTATGCTGGACAAATTCTACACATGCCATAGGAGAGATGTCCCTAAGAGATTTCTCTATGAGCAATTTAATTAGGTCATGGTGAGTAATAGAATTGACATTTCCTTTCTGGGTTTCCTCAGCACTAACGCATAGCATATTAAACAAGAAATTGGGGACATTCATTGGAAGATTATGCCTTACATAACTAAGCAACTTAAAATGATGCGTGTACAAATTAGAAAATCTTCCTTCATAGGTAAAATATCTGATAATGTGCATGGCGAACTAATTATATGGTAGAGGAATGGACATTCTTTTGTACCCCTGTTTAGTAATCTCCAAAGGAAGGTCACCTGGTAGGGTAAACTGGGCCCTAGCTGATCTGGCATCGTGCACATTGGGGTAGTGTTCCCCTATTGCTAGCAGCCCGGTCACTTCTGCTATTCATTCCTCTGTGGCAATGACTATCAATCCCCACACTGTTGCTTGGCCTTCATCAAATGTGTTTGCAAATTCTGTTGTTGCTTCTTCATCAAACTCCATCAATTTCAATAAATATCCCAGCCATCCATAGGTATTAAATCTTCTTACTGCCTCAACATCAGAAAGTAAAATACCATGAACTACTAGTTCATGCCACTGTAATTGGCCTCCCATTTTTGCTTACCAAATTCAACCTTTGCTCTGATCTCGACAATTACCTTCTTCTCTTTTGAATTTTAGACTACCTCTTGTAAAACCATAGACCCTTTTTCACATTCTTCTGGTATTCTCGGTATTAACAGAATGAATTATAGATATTCATGTGAGAGTTATCTCATGATTTTAATTTTGGGTCACATCTATTCTAACAATTAGGGGTTTATTTGGGAATAAAGGTACAACACTTAACACTTGTGTGATGTGGCAACTGGATTTTAATTAAGAAAGGCCAAAGTACAGATTTGAGGATCTTAATGAGTAAATAGAAATGACATTTAGGAATTAGTACACTTCCCTACCCCCTATAAAATATTGACAAGTGTCCTCATTTGTCATACTTGGCATGAGGTATGGAACTGGCTTAAGGCTGCAGTGATACATTTATTGCAGTATTAGATATAACCAACGAAATCTATGCACTAAAAATGGAAATAAATTTGAAAAGCTCGCACCTGTCAATTGATCATTGCACATGCCAGCAAAAGGTGGTGAGAGTGGAATGACGATAGCAGTGACATGCGTCAGCGCATGATCTCTTTATTGAAAGCATAGAAAAATGATGACGTGGGAGGTGGGTGGATGGAAGATTAAGGAATGAAATGAATTGAAAAAGAAAAATGTAGAAAGTGAATGGAGAATTGAAATTTATGTAAACATAATTTTTTTATTATGGTCATGCTTTGAAGGAATTCTTATTGAAGAGCTGCAGGAAGAAGGTTGGCACCCTCTGCTGCAGGAAGTGTTACTTGTTGATCCTTTAAAACTAGCTGGTTGAATTGTTGTAGGAAGTCTTCTTTCGTCTATGGCTAGTGATACAACTTTAGTCGATGTCCATTAACTAATAGCTTGAAGTGTATTGGGTCAATTGTGGTCAACTGGACTGCTCCATTTGTAAATACATGACTTATTTCATATAGACCCATCCATCATGTTTGCAACTTGCCTGGTATTTCTTGGAATCTAGAATCATAGAACAATGCCCAATCTCCAACCTGGAACTGCTTACTCTTAATATGTGAGTCGTGCCACTGTTTCCTTTGCTTTTGGACAATTTACGTGCGCTGTAGGGTAGACTTGCGCATTTCATCCAAAGAATTGAGATGCAACAAGCGCTCTCTCTGTGCTACAGGAAGATCAATATTTAACTCCAGTGTTGTTCTTAATGTCTTGTGTTTAAATTTAATGGGTAGCATTGTTGCTTTACCATATAACAATTCAAACAGAGTGAACCCTATGGTGGTCTTCTATGTTGTTCTATATGCCCAGACGGCTTCTGATAGTCTGCTGCTCCAATCTCGGTGATGCAAATGAACTATCTTTGTTAAGATTGCTTATATCTCCCGATTGGTAACTTCTGCTTGTCCATTGGCATGAGGGTGATAGGGGCTTGACTTTCGATGTATGATATTATATTCCTTCATGAGCTCTGTTATCAGATTGGAAGTGAATTGAGTACCTTGATTAGTAACAAGTTCTCTTGGCACGCCATATCTAGTAAAAATTTCTTCATACAAAAATTTAGCAACTTTCTGATCCCTGACATGCTTCATTGCTCTTACTTTGACCCATTTTGTTAGGTAATCAGTGCACACCAGGATGTATGACTTCCCATTGGATGGAGGATCTATTGGACCAATAAAGTCCATGCCCCATTTATCAAATGGTGTTACCACCACCTGTGGGTTAAAGGGCATTTCATCCGATCTTGTTGGTCGGCCCATTCTTTGACATTTGTCACACTTCCTTGTATAATTGGTTGCATCTTTGTGAAGTGTAGGCCAGTAGTAGCTAGTTGTTAAAATCTTCAGTGTTGTCCTTTTGGCTGCAAATTATCCCCCACATGGTTCATTATGACATGCATGTAGAGTGTCATATGTCTCATCTTCTCTCACACATCTCCTCATGACTTGGTCATGTCCAGTGTAAAATAATGTGTTATCAATCCAAGAGAAATAGAAGCTTTTCTCTACAAGCAGCCTCATATCCTTATAAGAGAAATGTGTGGGCATTTTGTTAGTTGTTAGGTAATTAGCTATATCAGCATACCATGGATTTTGGATAGCAATATGAAATAAATGCTCATCTAGAAATGCATCATCTATTAAAGTAGTATCTTCTTTAGCATGGTGAATTCTGGATAGATTAATAGCTACCATGTTTGCTTTCCCTAGCTTGTCAATGATTGTTATATCAAATTCCTACAAAAGAAGAAGCCATCTTGCTAACTTGCCTGTTATGGTAGGTTTTTTCATGAGATACTTAATTGTTGCATGGTCAATATGAACAAAGATGGGATAACCAGTTACATAATGGCAGAATTTGTTCAGAGCATAAACTATTGCTAGTAATTCTTTTTCAGTCACTGTATAGTTTAACTATGGTCCATGGAGACTCTTACTGATATAATAGATTGCATTTTCAAGGTTTCTAGACTTTTATCCTAGGACAACACCTACGACATAGTCTAAAGCATCTGTATGAATGTGAAATGGAAAAATCCAGTCAGGACCACAAAGTGTTGGTGCAGTTGTCAAAAGTGACTTGAGCTGCAGGAAGGATTCATCACATTCTTTTGTCTAAGCAAATTTAGCTTCTTTGGTAAGTAAGGTGTATAGAGGACTAGCTATTTGACTAAAGTTCTGGATAAACCTCCTATAATAGCCAGCATGACCTAGGAAATATCTGACATCTTTTTTCTTAGTGGGAATAGGGAGTGTGAGAATTACCTCTATCTTCGCAGGGTCTACCTGGATTCCAGCTTCGGAGATAAAATGTCCCAACACCACGTCTTCATGCATCATCATAAAGCACTTTTCACTATTGAGAGACAGGTTGTGTTCCTCACATCTGATTAGTACTTTCTCCAAGTTCTTCAGGGCTTCCTCAAATGTGACACCGAATGTAGTGAAGTCATCCATGTAGATTTCCATGCAATCACGTGATATATCAGCAAAGATGCTGATTGCAACTCTCTGAAAGGTAGCAGGTACATTACATAAGCCAAATGGTAATACTAAATAAGCATATGTGCCCCAAGGGCATGTGAATGTGGTCTTCTTCTGATCTTCGGGGGCAATGCTTATATGATTGTAACCACTGTATCCATCCAAAAAGGAGAAGTATTTCTTTCCAGCCAAAGTATCCAAGACCTGGTCAATAAAAGGTAAAGGAAAGTGATCCTTTTTTGTGGCATTATTTAATTCCCTGTAATCCACACATATCCACCACTTACCTCCTTTCTTAGGTACAATGACCAATGGTGATACCCACTTGCTATCAGAGATTGGATAAATGAATCCAGCATCCAACAACTTCTGCAACTCAGTTTTAACTATTTATCTCAGTGCGAGATTTATTATCCTCTGAGGTTGATGAAGTGGCAAGCTTCCATCAGTGATGTAGATTCTATGGGTGCAGATTTTAGGGTTTATTCCTTCCATATCCTCATAATCCCATGCAAAGGCTTTTTCATGTTGACTGAGGAGCTTGGTTAACAATGACAACTGTGATTGGGATAACTTGTTGTTTACATGGAGGTTATGACAAAGGGAAAGTTCCACTGTTGTTGTTAGCTCTACCATTGACACTTTGGGCACTAGACTTGTATCTATTTCACTTGGCAGTAATTGATCAATTATCTCAGGGGTTGTTGGAAATACACAGTCCTCATAGGTACATAGCTATAAAATAGAACTCTCTGAAACATCTCTAGCCACAATACATTCATTGGTAAGAATACTTTGTATCACATCATCTTCCTCTTGCATCTTTAGAAAATATTTCCTATGCAACATCATGAGTTGGGCTACTAAATTTAGCTCTTCCTCCTCATCCCCTATGTCTGGCCAAATAGGTTCTCCCAAGTCTGGTTGGGGTTGGGTAGGAGGATATAGGGCTAGCTTCCTTATGACTTGACCATTTGAAATTGTCATACTGCATGATCTGCAATTAATTTTTGCATCAGTGGTGGCTAGCCAGGGTCTTCCCAAGATTACAGGATAGCCAGCAAAGTTTACTTTAGGTGATAGGATAAGAAAATCAGCAGGATACTCCCATGAATTTAAGGTAACTACCACATCTTATATGAGACCATATGGAGTAATAGTTGAACTATCAGCAAGTTGTAACACTATGGATGTTGTTCTTAAGCCTTCTATGCTTAGCCTATGCTTGTATCTTTAGTCATCACATTTATTGTTGTTCCCAAATCAACTAAAGCATTTTTCATAGTCTGTCCATTTATTATCAGGTCAACTACTGGGCTGCTAGGATCTGAATACTTTGGTATTACCACCTTCCCTAACATGATATCCATTAATTTCCCTACAACATGGACTATTTGAGGGTCTTTCTTCTTTCATCCTAGCTTCTTAAGGCATGCTTCCTTAATAGCCTTTCCATAAAGAGGTATATCTTTGATAGCTTGGAACAAAGGGATTTGGATGTTCATATTTTTTAGCTGCTCAATAATATCAAATGTTTCTTCCTCTTGGGATATAGGTTTTTCTTTGTTTAGCCTATGTGGAAAGGGTGGATTTATTAAAGTGTGGATAGTAGTTCTTCTGGGTATATCAGTTAGCTGGTTGGTATTTGGCAGTGTGGCTTATGAAAGTAGTGTTGCAGGAGTGTCTGCAACTTCCGTGATAATAGGATATTTAGGTGTAGGCAGAGTGGTACCGGATCTCAAATGGATATTAGCTACCTCTAGTGAATAAGTAGGGCACTACTAAGTGTCAGTAGTGTACGTTTACTGCTGCTACTATTTGTTGTTTGGATTTGGCTGGGGTTGAGCAGGCAATTGGGTTGGCTTTGGATTAGCATTAGTTGCTACAGGAGGTGGCATTATTATAGGTGGTTGCAGTGGAGGTGGTAATTGTGGATAGCCATAATTTTGGTTAGGCCACTGTGGAGGCTCCCTCCATTGATTAGTTTGCTACCAATTTCCTTGCAGTAGTTGCCATTGGTTCTGCTGATTAGGCCACTGGTTATTTTGTTGGTTTTGCCACTGGTTATTTTGCTGGTTTTGCCACTGGGGTTGAGAGTACTGAGAAGTGTTCTGATAACTTTAGTTTTGCCACTGATTATTGTTAGAATTTGAAAATTGTAGAGGATCTTGTGGCATACCTTGTCGTGAAGCCCATGGTCGACATTAAGCAACAAAGAACACTTGATCATTGTCTCCATCTATCTTCATGTAGTTATTTGGAAAATGTTGATTTTTCAGGTTTGCTACCAGCTTACATCCACAGTCTTTCTTTTGTTTGCGGCAGTGTGGACAGTACTCAGCCAATTGCGATTCAGCCTATGCATGCTTCTTCTTGGCAGTCATGGTGTCAAGATGTGTAGCTACATCATTTATGATGTCTTACTTGAAATCTGTGAGCAAATTAGATATCTCCAGCTTTGAAACACCTGAACTAATCCCTTTTGTGACTGTGGATCGGTATCCTCTGCCTTTCTTCACAGTTGACCTTGAGTAGTTGAGACAGATTTTCTTGAGGTCATCCCAAGAGGATTGGGATATGTCTCCACCATCCATCAAGTCTAATGCTTCCACACAATTGTCATTTACCCCTCTTAAGAAGACTAGTTTCTGTGAATCCTCTGCCAATACATGCTGGGGGTTCTTCTGCATTGTGTGAAAGAAATGTGAAACATAGTCCTCCAATGTTTCGTCCTCCTTTTGCGACATCCTAAAGATACCATCTCCTTTTGGGTCACTCCCCTTGCAATAATCTTTGTATTTCTATAGAAACAATGTCTGCATCTCATCTCAGGTACCTGCTGCATTGGCTCCTAAGCCCGTGAACCATCGTAAGGCTGACTCTTTCAATGTTGCAGGAAACAACTTGAGCTTATGGGCATTGGTATTATAGTTGAAGCTTCAATAGAGTATGTCAAACTCAAATAAGAAAGTGTCAGGATCCTCCATTATAAGACCATAAAACTTCAAAAGAGCAGTTGTAGGTATATTTTTGAGATTAGCATTGTTTATAAGGCTCGAGAGAGGAAATGGGAAAGTAGGTTGTGCCATTACTGGGGGTATTTGATTATGGGGTTGCTGCTGGAAAGGAGCATTAGCTACAAGATTGTTAACAACAAGTGGATTTGGGCCAGAATTATCTAGAAAGTTGGCCAAGACTTCAACAAAAGGCCAAAGATGGCTTATATCAAATGGTTCTACTCTGGAGGAAGATGTTGCAGGAAAGATGGGACTTGCGTCTTCAAAGGGTAACTCAACTTCTTCAACTTCCTCGTTCAAACTAGCAGACTCTTCTGGGAGAAATCTGCCATATTCATCTCGTCGCCTTTCTCTTCGATGCATGCAATTGAATTCTTCACGCTTGTGAAGCAATTTTTAGGAATACAAATCTAAAAACTAACTAGGCATGAAAAAAATGCCTCAAAAAAAATGTTCCTAGCTTGACACCATCCCCAGCAACGGCGCCAAAAATGAACCGCCTCACAATAGGTGTGGAATAATCATGCTCAAGGCCTTTCTTAGGAATAGTTTATTCAATCTAAGGACTACTTCTCCCACTATGAGGTGCATTTAACTTGTCAACCTAGGGATGTATATTTGAAATGGTCGGCACAGTATGTGCACTAGGTTCCTTAAAGAGTCATTATGCTTATGTTGCAGGAAGGTAAAAAAAATGCATAAAAGAAACCTACACTAGTGTTGTAGGAAAATAATACACTTATCTCCTTACTGAAATGAATGCTAGAAATTGCAAACTCTACTTAGACCTATACTTTCAACCCAGAACATCCATTATAACTATTCTTGTAGATGTTGCAGGAACATTCACAAAGTACAATGCTGCAGGAAGAAACTGTAACTTCTATATGAAATATTGGAAATACTGGAAATGTTGGAAGTAAATCTACTCTACTCTAATCTATTCCACCTCCCAAGTGGGCCCCCTTGGTTGGTTTCTGCTAATCTACTAACACAAAATGTAAACCAAGAATCACTTCATTGTATTTCAAAAACTCATTACAT
>MU224719.1:1960005-1971692 GCA_018584345.1 Thuja plicata
CCTTTCCATGAGTGCTTCTATTTCATCTAGATCTTCTTCTTCACTTTCACTTTCACTATCTCTTCTAGATGTGTGTCTCTGACTAGATTTTCTTATTCTCATAGAAGACTTAAATGCAGACTCTAAGGTTGGTAAGACACTATTATCAAAGTTATTCATCTCAAATGAAATTAGTCTACCAATCAAACTATCAAGAGTAACTGTATTGTTTGCTAATGCTCTCATTTCTTGAATAGCAGAAACTCTAATAGCATATACAGGCAATAAGGTTCTTAAGATTTTACTTACCACTATCTTTTCTTTAAGTGTACCTCCAACACCTCGTATAGCATTGACTACTTCTTTTATTCTTGTGTTGTACTGTGTGATTTTTTCTCCTTCTTTCATTCTAAGATCATCAAATTTTCCTCTAAGTCTTTCTGCCTTGGCTCTCAGAACATTTGCATCACCGCCATGTACAAGCTTCAGTTTGTCCCACATTTTCTTTGCAGTTGTGCAATCTTTGACATCTTCAAATTTAGCATTGGAGAGAGAGGAAGAAAGCTCTATGACCATGCAGTTGTGCTCATGCTTCACTCTTAATTGATCTACTATTAATGGTCCTGTGGGAAACACATATTCAGTATCTAAGTATTGAGTAATATTATTACCAATACCTGATAAGTGGAGTCTTATCCTGCTTTTCCATGAAGCAAAGTTGTCTTTGTTCAACTTGGGCACATCTCGTATGTTCATCTTGTGATCTTTACTTAGGTTTTGAAACCTTCCTTCTAAGCACACAATCTCTGATACCAATTGTTAGTAATAACTGAGAGGGGGGGTGAATCAATGGCCTCAAAAATTTATCCTTTAATCACTAACCACCAATCAAATAAATCTCAGATTATTAAGTCCCTACAAGATGCATGCCATGAAATACTTATAATGATTAACTATCTGTCAGTTTTCCTTTTCTGTCCTTACTCTCCTTGATAACCGATAAGCAGTAAAAATATTTACCGATACTCAGTAAATATGCAGAGTACACTAGTCAATCCAGAAATGCATATGTGAAATGTAAAACAGTAAAGTAATAAGCCATACACACATAACACATAGATTTTAACGTGGAAACCCTATTAAGGGAAAAATCACTGGGATCGGTACCCCAAATTTTCTCTCTTCTGAAGTGAGCCCTGTTAGGAGCCAACCCTGTTAAAGGTTACAAGAACACTGTTAAGTGCGACCTTGTTAGAGGATTTTAATATGAGTCTATCACTTGATATCTGGCATGTATATGCTACCAATATTGATCAACCTCTATGAGCACAATAGGTATCTGGCATATCTAGTGCTACCTAACTGCATCAGCCTCCTTCTTAGACTGTGTGTCGGTATCGGGCAGTCAATGATATCTTCATGATAAACTTTTTGGCAATCTGTTAGGATATACCTCAATTATAGAAGACTGTTAAGTCCTACTTTGTTAAGAGACTTGATGCTTCAACGGTTAAATTGAAGCACTATGACCTGTTTCTAATGCAATTTGAATTGCATATTTTTATATCTATTTAAGTATATTACCTCTCTGATCAATGTATCAATTCAATTCTTTGTGCTCCACACTTTCTGCTCTATGATGTTGTGCTTCACTATTCGTCGATGTCTGCAGAATTCTTTAGCTCTCCTTCAACTTGATTGATCAGGACTGTATGAAGTTATCCTTCACCAGTTTCTCTTCATCATCCTCTTTCTATTCACTCCCCTTCCCGTGTATTTAATTATGGAAATGAATTATGCTTGTCTCTTGTATAGACATGATATTCCTTAATTCTTGATTCTTGATTCTTGGCATGAAAAAAAATCCAGCCAATATGATTTAAAGCATAACTCTTGATTTATCTCATAGTTATCTTCTTGCCAACTGTACAAATCTTCTTTAAATCAATTCTTAACTCTGATCGAATAAAACAACCAGTTAAGTCTATCATTAAGCTCTGCCAGCTAGATATTTTGTCATTTTCTGAACTCTCCATTCTGTCAGTCAACTCTGCAGTTAGTCATCGGTGATAACTGCTAGTTCTGTTGGTGTGACTCTAGTCAACTTCAGGATCTCTGTCCGTCGGGCATCATTGGATTTTGCTTCATCGGGTAACTCTATTTTTAGCTCGTCGGTCATCCTCTTATTTTGCTTCATCGGGCAATACTGTCTTCTGCTTGTCAGGTATCACTATGACTTTTGTTCTTTACCTTTACCAATAGTGTGCACTCCATCAGTTTTGTCTGTCACTTAGTGAATACTTGACTTTTATGCATTGCTAAAAGCATAACCTTTGTTCCATTGATTCTCTAAAGTCTATGGCATTATGTACATGACCATACAGATGATATCAAGTTAACATTAATGACAATACAAACCATTAACTGATTTAATGCCTTGCATTATCTTCAACTTAACATTATCAAACATTCAATAAGTTACCTTTCATCAACTTTCATCAACGGGTTTCAGTGTATGGCGAAGACAACTTTGTCAATCTCACATGATTACCAACGAATCTTAGTTTACACATAATAACATTAGCTTTTGTATGTTAACCGACGATTCTCGGTAAGTGTAGGCAATTTAACTTTGAGTGTATACCGATGCGTTTCGGTATGTATTGACCGACGAGATAGTTTTCATAGATTTTAACAAGTAATACCATAGTGCATCTATAATCAAGATAATGTGGTATTTCAACTCTATATAATGGAACTTGATGCAAAATTTAACTTGATGTAATGTAGTACCATACTTACTTGATCTTCTTAGGTGGGGATGGTGATGTGACTGGATCCATTGGATAAGGTGTCACCATTTGCATTTCTCGGTCCAGCTTCATCATTGTTTGTAGCTTTCCTCCACATTTTATTTCTTGCTCTCCTGATGTCGTCAATGGTGTTTCCACTGGAAAAGGTGTTGGTCTCTGTCATTCGGTCTTTGCAGTCCTTCTTCAGATTACCATCTTTATGATAGTGTAAACATGCCATTCTGGGGTTAGTCTAGCCTCTAGACTTTCTTGTTCATTATCTCATACAGTTAGCAACAATGTGACCAAATCTTCCACACGCTATACAATTTGTCCATGTATTGTAATCTCATACATATTGATTACCAACTCTCTTCATTTGATAGATAGTTTCTTGATTTGATAGTTTCTTGATTTTTAGGTTTCCATGCTTGCCTTTTCTTTTTCCAGCATTTAGTAGATGTGTGTCCATGCATTTTACAAGTAGGACATTATTTTTCCATGTAGGTTTCCTTTTTTGGTTGTTTCATCTCAGATTTACATTCATATGCTTTATGTCCTTTCTTGTGACATTTATAACAAAATCCTATGAATGAAGATGTGGATTTAGGAATACCTTTCATTTTTCTCCTACATACATTTCATGTGTGACCTTGCCTTCCACAGTGATTGCATGTTAGCTTTCTTTATCTTGGATTTTCATAGACATTCTTTGGATCAGCTTGGTTTGGTGATTATTCATTTTTGATATACCCTATTCTGGTGATGTTGTTGTCTCTCCTTTGTCCATCAAGGAAATCATCCATTCTTTTATTGATTTTTTTAGCCTTTTTTATTATCTCATTATGTTTCTAATGAATTTTGAGTTCTTGTTTCAACTTTTCATTTTCTTCCCTTAGCTCACCGATGGCTTCTATTCTTTCAGTGAGTTATATATTCATTTTGTTTGCCTCTTGACTCATAAGAATAATCTTATTTGTGATCTCATGTTGATGTTCTGTAAGTCTTTGTATTTCAAACTCTTTTTCTTGTAGCTTTTCAGTAATCTTTCTTTTGTCATCAATTGTTAGTGTTCTTTCTAGCTCAATCTGTCTAGCATTGCTCATGACATCAATCATCCTTACCATCTGTGTCTCTTGACTGATTTTTAGATATTTTACTTGTTCAGTTAGATGTTGATTGATTGCATTCAAACTAGTGATGCTTTCTTATGATGTATATGATGCTTTGCTTGTAGTAGATCCTTAAGATTCAAATAGATATGGTATCTCTTCTTCCTGGTAATTTGTCTCATTATAGTGAGATGCCATGACCTTTCTTTCATCTAGCAGGTGTCTCATCTTGATTCTATCTTCCTGATATTGTTGATAAAAGATCTAAATTTATAGCTTCTGATTCTCAATACTCTTGTCAAGTATGTACTTCTCCATTGTATGATCTTTTCTCTTAAGTCTTTAAACTTTCCAATTAAGAGTTCTAGCTCTGATACCAATTGTTAGAAATAATTGGAAGTAGTACTGAGAGGGGAGGGGTGAATCAGTACCTCTAAAACTTTTATCTCTTTTATCCTTTAACCTTTATGTAATCAATTGTTTATCCAACCATTTGTTTTATACTATCTTTGTGTAAGACATATCAATTATTTGACTTAATCAAACATGTGAACATTCATAGAAACATTCTTGAAAGTAATTGACACATAACACAAGATATGATAATGCAGAAAACCCCTGTTAGAAGGTAAAAATTACGGTGGGGATGAGCCCCACAAAAACTTCACTATCTACAGATTGGAAGGGGCTAGTTAAGGCTTACAACTTTGATCACTTCTGATGATCTACCCTATTAGGAGTATCTCTAGAGACCTGTTAAATTATACTCTATTAAGAGCTTTTGGAACACTATTTAGCGTGCACTCAGTTAAGAGATTTACAATAGGATTGTTAAATCCACCTTTCTTGAAAGGATTTTTACACTTTTCTTCACTTGTTAGAATGTAAGAAAATTACTCATTGACTTGGGTGTATGTAATCTCCTATTGTTGATTACAAATCTGTTCAAGATTACATGTATAAATGTATCACCTAATGTGATTGAATAATACCCCTATTGCTCAGTAGCCTCTATTTTGGTTCTCGATAACCTGATTCACCTTTTTCTATTCTACTTCTTGAAACTCTCAGTCTGATCCATAGATGTGCTCATATGCTACATTCATCCTCTCATCTCTTTTATTGAATGATTACAACATATATTTATAAGATAGATTGACCTAATTAAGTTTCACGTATATCAAAATTAACTCTATGATCACAGGTTTACAACTTTATCTTGATCTCCTAATCTGCATGTTTTCAATCAGTTAGACTGATTAAAAGAATTACAATAATGTTGCTTGTCCCTTAAGTAATGGTTTTAAAACAAAACAAAACTCTATAAATAGAATATGAGTGTTTTATCTGACGTGGAAGTCAGATCCATTTTTTCTGGGATGTAATTGACTTTTGGTCTCTGATGCTTAGTTCGCTCTGAAATTAGTTTATCTATCTTTCAGTGTCCCTTTGATTGATCTGTCTGTCAGGTTCCCTTTCTCTGTCATGTTCCTCTATTTCTTCTCTTTTGGTTTTGCTTGAGATTTGTCTCATCGGGTGTCTCTTGAACTTTACACATTCGGTGATCTCTGATATCTGTACTTTTAGTGTTCCTGAAATTCTGTCTTTTGGTGTAGGTTTACCAAAGGCTCAAAAATATGTTCCTTTTGTATACTAATGGCAAAATAATGTCTTCATTATGTGACCCACATCAAATAAAATCTTGTTTAGAATAAGTGGACGGGTTGAATAATGATGGCTAAGGTTATTCGAAATGTGGTGGGGACACTTCATTTGACTCATCGAATAAAAGGTTGCGTCAAGTAACCCATCTGGAGTGAAATGATATAAAAGTTATTTGAAAGAAGGGACTGAGTGATGATGTCATGTTGAATAACATTTACCATCAGATAAGTTGAAAAAGTTGTCATACGAGAAGAAATTTACATGATAATGGGTGATGTCACAAAATGCACATGTGACAGTTTTCCAAAGGGATAAAATAACTCATTGAGTAAGACAACATTTAAAATGACTTAGAGGCTAAGTAACACTAAAGACTATTTTGTTCGAGGGAATTAAACAACAAAAAATTCCTATGCAGGGGATAGCAATATTTAAAGGTTAGCCACATTGACTAATGCAAGGAGTAGATATCAATATGTACCTTTAGTTACAGGAAAACATTTATGAACATAATTACAAGGCAAGTATTGATATTGCATAGATATCAGATATTTTCAAGCATGCAAAACTGATTGCAAAGAATAAAAAACCAAAGTGGTGGCTCTCATACTCAAGTATTTAATCACATTTCAAGACAGAGAAGCTCTTCTTGAGGAAGTACTAAGTATTATATCAAATCCTTTAATAATAAATCTTTATAATGTAATGGTATTGTTGGTGTAACAATGGGGTCATGAGTGTCATGTAATCATCCCAAACAGAGAACATATGGGAAAGTGTCTAAAATAATTAAAACTTAGTATGTTTCAATCAAATAACAATTTCAAAACTATTATATGCACTCAAAATGTCTTTATGTTTCACAGTATAATGGTATAAGTGACAAAGATCATGACTAATGTACAAATAAAACATAAGTATCAGAATGAAATATATTTATGGAGGGGATTCTTTGTGACTTAGAGTTCATTTTCAATTAAGGAGGTCATTCATTTTCCTCTTGAGTTCTATTTGTAGCCAAGGATGCATTTTCATTTCCTTCACCAATTATGGGGCAATTGAGGCTTGTTATTTAGCATTTTGAGTTCACTTAGGCTCTAGTTCAATTTCCAGTTGATATATACATGCTTGAGAAAGATTTTAAGGGGGTTCATATGCATAATCTTGTTGTTTCACATCTTTTTTGTGCATATTTTTTTATCGTATTCGAGATGGCTTCTATTTCTAGGAACTTTGGAGTGGCAGTTCACTAGGAGTTCTTCTTTCAGTTGTTTTTAGGCTAACCTTCGTCTGAGGTTTTTTTCCTTAGATTTTTAGAGGAGTTATTTAAACTTTCTTATTTTGCACACTGTAAAAATAATGCATATTGATTGTAGCTAATTTTTTAGACTTTTGTAGTAGCATATTCTTTTGATTATTGATTTAGTACAGATTGGTCCTTCTCATATCTGGTGTGTTCTTCTATTGAGTTTCATGGAGTTGGGTTAGTTTAAGTGGTTTTGGAAAATCCCTTTAATAAATTACTTTCAGGCATTCAATCTTTTTCATATTGTTATCATATTTCAGTTCTGAATGTTGTGTTATCAAGTTTTAGTAATTCATTGTGTGGGTATTATCACCCCTTTCTGAGGAATTGTCACTTAACCTTTGTTTAAATTTGGTTCATGAATTTGAGTTGTGAACAAAGATAGTTATTTAAAGATTGTTGTGAATCTTTGAGTTGTTAAAGAGGTTTTGGAAACAACATTTTGGTGAATCACCTGGTTAGACATAGATTTCAGTTTTAGTATATCTTTTTATCTCTTTTCCTGGCAAAGATAGATTTAGGCGATCAACAGGGGAAGTCGAACCACAATCCAGAGATTGGTCTTCAATTTAGGTACACTCACATACCTGAAGATTTTTCCATGTTTCACGGGGTTTCTAGGTCTCATACTTAGCATTTCAGGTGCAACTCTCATGACAACAATTTTTGGAACGCCCGGTGGAACACTTTGGACTGTTTCAATCTAAGATTTGCCACATATTACTGGTTTTTTGAGTGAAGATCAATATTACAGCCTTTGGAGGCAGGATCCAAACACACACTTGGCAAATCTACGAGGACAAATTAACTGGTTTTGTAGATAGAAGTGTTGTTATGTTCAAATAAATTCATATTCTGTTTGCCAGCTTATTACATGAATAGAGATGTTAAATTATTATGGATAGTTAGAATACTTGCCACCATATGATGAAAATAATGTTCAAGGGGCTAGTCATCAGCCATATCAAAATTACCCCAAACATGTTTTTAGTTTGAGTGACCATGTTGTAAAAGGTTGTCAATATGTTCAATTTTCCCCCAATCAATATGTTCCTGCACAGCCTTATGAAAATTCTCTTCAAAGGGAGGCATTATGGGCACAAAAGAAACAACATGAGCAACTAGATTATCAAGAATTTCTTGAGGATTAACTATATGAGTAGTGAAGGAAGAAATTTGAAGAGGGTCTTGAATGTTAGATTGTTGCTAAGGGAGCAGAGATGACATTAAATCTTGCTAAACAAAAGGCTTATGAGCGTAAAATTCCAAGCTTCGTGTATTTTGGGCAAGACAAGTCTCATGAATCTCTTGAATGTGAAATTCTAAGTTGGAGTACTCCCATGTTCAAAGAGCTTAAAAATGAAGAGCCTAAAAAGATTCCATTCCCAAGTTTTAGTGATATCCTTCTAGCATAAGAACCTGACATTGAGCAAGTGCAACCTTATGAATAACTCACTCAAGAAGCCCAACTAGCTCCTTATATAAATCGTCATGTTAAAGAGGAAGTTAGGGATTTTTCATTTCTGAGTTTTAGGTATTTCCTACCTGTTCAAGATGTGGCATATGTAAAAAAATTTAGATCATGTACCTATTGATATGCATGCATATGATGTCAAAGAGGATAGGATAGATCTACTGTAGGAGGTAGAAGAGGCTACGGACATAGAAATGCAGGTTCTTAATAATGAAAGGATATATAATTTTGAGGTTTCTTCTAATTTGTTTGAAGATCTCACATGCTTTGTGAATGATGAGGATAGTAAGGTTCATATCACAACCATACCAGTTGAGGAACAACAGAAATAGGTTTGGGGGCTTGAGGTTTTGGTCATCCATAAAAGGTGCAATGAAGTAAGTAACATTCCTCTTGTTGATCAAAATGAAAATGATGTTGAAGAGGACTCTTTTTGGGATGATCTTGAAGTTTTTGTGTCAAAAGTGGATGTCAGTCCTTAATTCTCAAATAGAACAAATCAAATAAAGCAAGCTTTTGTCAAAGAAGTGGTTGTTGACTCTTCAATCCAAGCCGATTTACACATTGCAGCTCCTTTATCTGTTAGTGATAATAAGGAAAATATATGCAAACTAACAAGTTTAACAAGTTGTGATTAGAAAGAGCCTAAATATGAAGTTGACAGAATGTTGATTCAAAATCATATAAGAAAAGACAACATGCAGAAGGAGTATAAAAAAATATGAGATTGAGCCAGATTCTTTGAACATGGGGCATGGCAATTAGAAACATGGGTAGACCATACAGTTATCCACCCTCTTGATTCTCTAGAGCTTGAAATTTCTAATCAATTTGATATCATGGTTGAATAAATAGTTTAAATCTCATCAATCAACAGTAGTATTTCAGATTTTATCATCTCTAGAGGTTGCCCAATCAGGATTCTTTCCATAATAGAGCCTGAGATTCTAGTTATAGAGTAGTAGGTCCGGCCCATTTATGCACCTTGGATCTACATTGACTTTGATAAGATTCAAGAAGTATGTGAATAGTCTTATCATTTTCAAGACATGCTTCAGAAGTTGTCGATATTTCCTTTTGTAATGCATGTCTTTATAGTTGCATGTATGCATGTATCTCATCCATTATTGCTAAGAAAATGAAGCTATTTCAATTTGTCTGTTAATGGATGTATATAAGGTTTTAATGATTGATTAGCTTAAGGTAGGTTAGAAATTTCCAGTTTCAGCTTTGTTTTCTCTAAGTGCGGTTGAGCACAGTAGTCATTCAGTTTCATTTAGTAGTTTGTAGTTAGTTGTTTTTAGTGTGTTAGGAGTAATAAGGAGAACTCTGTTGATATCAATGATATAGAAAATAATGAGCATACATCACATATAACATGAATCTTAATTGTTTTCCCTACATCATACATGCTCCCTCATTTTGTTATTATGTATAACAACATAATTCCCAGCTGGTTTTCAGTTGTGTGGATTGAAAGGAAGCTAAGTTGGTCAAAGGTATCATACCGCATGAAGAGAAGGCATATCAAAGGGAACATGATCTGGAAATCTCGGTGTTTCATTTTATACACAATCACAATAAACAATGTTGATACAATTCATCATCTTAGGTTCTGTTCAAGGTTAGTGTTTAGTTTTTGGCAGGTGTGTAGTTTTAGTTTTGTTTTTGAGAGGGCTCATTTTTCTAAGTTTTAATTTCAAAGTTACTTTGTGATGCAGAGAGCACTGCAAGAAGACCTAGATGGTCTCTAACTCCTTGTCAAGTCTTCAAACTCCTTTCTTGGACACCCTAACTCCACCAATGTCTTCCAAGGGTGTCTTGTGACTAGCCAAACAGATCAATATGATTCCCCTATCCCCCCTTGACTCTCCAAGCCAAGTTGTAGAACTCTATAATTTCTCCTTTAGGGACACCTTCCCTAAACCAAGAAAAATAGTATAAACCTTCACCAGAGACTTAGAACTCATGTCCTAAGTGTTTGAAGACTTCTAATAGACCCCATGGGTCAAGAATCCACCAATGGATTTGTCTTGTAGACCCAAAGATAGTCGAATCCTAATTGGCCTAAGATTCCTTGTAGCCCTAACCAAAGGGGTTTTTGGACTTAACTTTCAACTGCAGAAGGATCCAATAGATTTGATTGGGTTTCTAGACACCCTTTATGGATTGTTTAAACCCCATAAAGCCTTAAGACTTCACTCCACTCCTTCACCCTTGAACTCTCACAAAGCACACATACCTAATTAGCTTGGTTAGGCTTTGTTTGTTAAGTAAGTGGTAGAAGATGGGTTTGTGGAGTAAATGCAGAGACTTAGATGGATTCCTCTACCCCAAAATAGTCTAGAACCACTCTTGGGTTGATCCTTCCAAACACATATTGCACATGCATGTGACTATACCAAAAAGCCAGGCTAATTACATAGAGATAATTAGCCTAGGGCTTTGTCTCATAAATAGTAGGACTAACATTGAATGTCTGAGCTTTAGGATTATTAAATATCATGATTCTAACTTGTATTTTCCAAGTGTCCAAGCAGATCCACTAGATAAATCTCAAGTTAGGATCACATCTTTGTGACTGACCCAGTAAACCTTGGTTTCTCAAACGGCGAGTAAGTAAAATCGATAACTTTTAACAAACTTAACAAAAATAAATTAAACCAACTGGAATTCTTAAGAAACTCAATACATCACAAATTTCTACAACTGGCTCCACAAGATGAATCTGTACCATGTTGTACACTATCAAAATGACTCAAAACACTCTTCTATTTCCTCCTCTGAACATCAAGCTTCGTACACTGTAAGTTCTAACCTTCATGGAAGGCATCGGATCACCTAATAGCATCATCTAGGTGTTACATATGCTTCAAGAAGTTGGTGGGATTGGTTACAATGAAGTTTTCATTCTTCGAGCAACATTTTGCAAAAGTTGCTCATGCAACATTTTGAAAAAAGACAGCTTTTTGGCAACATATGGGAAAGTTGCTATTTTCAGAAAATGCCAACCTTATCGACGCCCAAGGATGTGGGGGAGGTTAAAAACATGACAAGAACCTATCTAAGGACATAAAACATAACTTCTAACCAAACACTAAAATCACCAAAACTAACATGGTCTAACTATGGTTTCAGGAACCTAGGTTTATAACTCACCTTAGGTCCTTCACCTTACATCATAGACCCACACAACCATAACCACACAAGGGTGATCTAAAGGATGCACCTTATTGTTAGAGTAATTTAGCAATTGCTCTTTAGTGCTTAAGTTTCACTTAGGCAGTTTCTTCAGTCTTAGGAAAGTTTCTATTTCCTAGCAGTTGCCCGTTTAGGGTTTCGACATCCTTTATAAGGAT
>MU224719.1:1975725-1987596 GCA_018584345.1 Thuja plicata
ATCGAAATGAGATAGAGGAGAAATAGCAAATTGATAAATTTGATCAAATCAAACTAAAGATAAGGTTCTTGATGTAAGATGAAAGATATAAGGATCAAAGAACCAAGGTAGATCATCCAGCATGAAAGATTATGCCCCAAGGCTGAATTAGAAGAAAAGAAGTGGGGTGAAATCGAATTGAAGGTACAAGTTTGGAAGAGGTGGAAAGAAATGGAGAGAAGAAAGAGAATTTGCCTTAAAAAGGAGAATGCCCCAAAATCAATCAATTGTTTAAGATATAAAATTTTGATTGAGATCATGAAAGAAGATAAGGAAATAAAGATGAGAATGTGATCATATTTGATTAAAAGTCCACAAGAAAGATGAAGGAAAAACCCTCGCAAACTCATAATGCAGCCTAAAAATGCAAGCTAACATGAGGTCTAACAATGTAAGCTACATGAAAATTCAAATGTATACTTGCAATAGAGCAAATGTAACATAGGACTTTGTGTTCATCATTCATGAGAGAATGTTAAGGAACTTATTTTCATCATTGCGCCATTATTAACAGACATCAGAAAATCACACAATCATCACTAGTCACAAGTGCAACTATGAAGATATGAATGTGATTTATATCAGATTGGAATGTGGAAAGATTCTAACATAAGCATCAAAGACATAAAGGTCAAGATGACTTCGTTGTTAGCTTACCCAATTTAATGTAGAAAAACCACGCTCGCATCAAGGCATAGAGGCCAGGATGACCAGAAGAACAATTGTGCAACAATAGTCAAGGATGAAGCAAATAAAAACATGCCCCATGCCCCAAGTCCTCTAGCTATGCATCATGGAGAAACTTATTAGATAAGGACACTCAACGAAAAATCAATAACAGTCAGCACACAAAGAAAATCTCATGACATAGCTCAAGCATTAAGTGTTGTGTTTAAAAATTTAAGTGTGTTAACTGATACTGAGTTATGAGGATAAGGATTGAATGCTTGCAAGCAGCTAAGATCACATGACAAAACTAGGTAAGACCAAACTGATAAGTGTTGAAAAACACTCGATGTCAAGGGTTGTATTAAAAAATACAGTTTGGGTGGTGTTGAAAAACACCATTTGAGAGGTGTACTAAAGACTAATGCATCCAAGAGACCAAATCTAACACAGTTGTGCCCCCTAGATGAAGACAAAGACCAATTCTAGACTAAGGCAATAAGGACAAGGTATGATGGAGAAAGGCTAAGTGTCGAGGACATGCGCTAAGAAACAGGGGTGCAAAGGCCTCAAGTAGCGCCCGTTTCCAGGTTTTCACCACTTGGATTTTATTACAATTTTTTCATTTTTTTCAGGAGTTTTTATAAAAAAAATTAAATTTTTGCTACCAAGACGCCTATTTCCAGGTTTTCACTAAGGTACTTTTTCTATTTTTTTGAATTTTTGATTTTTTTAATATTTTTGGAATATATAAGTTTTTTGAAGATACATCAAAGTGCCTATTGCTAGGTTTTCACTAAGAAGATCATTTTTTTAGGACATTTTCTGATTTTTAGAATTTTTGACAATATATCATTTTTTGGGTTTTTTCAGGATCAATAAATATGTACAAAGGATGCCCCCAGACAGAATGGGCATCATGGATAGAACTTCTTCAGGTGCAAGACATTGATAGGCTTAGGGAGCTGCTCTCCCTTTTTTGTAGATAGTAAATAAGCACCTAACCCAAAAGTTGTTGTAATGATGTAAAGTCCAAGCCAATTAGGTTCAAATTTTCCCTTTTGATCTCTATGTTGTTGATTCTTGGGATTTTCACGTAGGACAAGATCTCCTACTTGGAATTCTCTAGGGTGAACCTTTTTGTTAAGGCTTTGGACATGCACTTTTGATAAACCCTCATATGGTCAAATGATGCTTGACATTTCTCATCTAGAAGTTCTAACTCTTGAAGTCTCATGGTGCGGTAGTCTTCATCTGTAACTAGACCTTTGAGGAAAACTCTAAGTGAAGGAATCTCAACCTCCAAAGGTAAAATTTCTTTAGCACCATATGTAAGGGCAAAAGGAGTAGCCCCAGTAGGAGTACACATACTCATTCTATAGGCCCACAAAGCCAGATTTATTTGTAAGTGTCAATCTCTACCATTCTTACAGACTGTTCTATGTAAGATTTTAAGAATGGTTTTGTTTGATGCCTCTGCTTGACCATTTCTTTACGGGAAGTAAATGGAGGACCAATGTTGTTTAATCATGAATTTCTTGCAGATTTGTTTAACTTCCTTATTTTTGAACTGGCCTTCATTGTCAGTGATAATCTCGGAAGGCACTCCATATTGACAAATGATATGGTTCAGAATGAATAGAGAGACTGTCTTGCCCGAGGCAATAGAAAGTGGGACAGCTTCTACCCATTTAGTGAAGTAATCAGTAGCAGTGATAATAAACTTGTGTCCACCTAATGAGTTGGGATGAATCTGCCCAACAAGGTCAAAGGCCCAGCGCTAAAATGGCCAATGAGATATAGAAGGAATGAGCTCCCTGCCTAGAGCATGTATCAGGTTACCATGTTTTTGACACTTTTCACATGACTTTGCAAAAGCTACTGCATCAATCTGCATTATAGGCCAATAGTACCCTACCCTAAGCAACCTTTGGGCCATGGAAAGACCATTGGAATGTCCCTACATATGCCCTCGTGGATGTCAAGTAACGCTTGGTTGGATTCTTCCTTTTCTAAGCATCTAAGAAGTGTTCCATCTAGACCCCTCCTATACAAATCACCAGCTATATTGGAATGGCGAGAGGCATTTTAGGTAAGGTTCCTACGTTCAGATCAGTTAAAGGTTTTAGGAATAATGTCATCACGAAGGTATGAGTAAATGGCACCGTAATGGGATGACTGACGACCAACAAGGGTATAAATGACATGGCTTTCTTAGGAGTCATAGATAGGGTGATGTAGCTCTTCCACCAAGAATTAAAATTTGGATTCATGTTGCTTTAACTGAAGGAGTGAAGCAAGTGTAGCCATAACATCAACTGCTTTGTTTTCTACTCTAGGGATTTGCTGAAATGTGACAAATGTGAAGTATCTTTTCAAGGAATCAACCATTTTCTCATGTTTTGTTTGATATTCATCATTAACTTGGTTGATTATCAGCTGTGAATCCCCATAGATATGTAACTTTGTGATTCTCCATTCTATGGCCATCTTAAGTCAATTTGTTAAAGCTTCATACTCAGCAATGTTGTTTGTACATGGGAACAATAATTTATAAGACTTAGGGATCATGTACCCATGAGGAAAAACAAACAGCCCACCAGCTCCTGAACTATTTTTCATAAAGGATCCATCAAAGAACATCTTCCATGTTCTGTCAGTCATATACATGAGGTGCTCATATGGTAAGTCAACTTGAATAGGTGCATTATCTTGTATTGGAAAATTAGCCAATTGATCTTCTATGGCTTGTCCTTTGATTGCTTTATGCTCAATGTACTCTATGTCAAACTCTGAAAGGATCATCATTCATTTAGCAAGTCTACCTGTGAGGGCAGCTTTACCTAGTAAATACTTGAGTAGATCTATTTTTTCCATGAGGTGTATAGTGTGCACAAGCATATAATGTCGCAACTTTTGGGAAGAAAAAACAACTGCAAGGCAATCTTTCTCAATACCGGTGTAGTTAACCTCATATGAAACAAGAGTATGACTAATGTAGTATATTGCTCTTTCTTTCCCATTTTTATCAAGTTGAGGTAGTAATGCCCCCAAGGAAGATTATGTCACTTAAATGTATAGAATAAGTGGTTTCCTTAGGATAGGAGGCATTAAAATGGGAGGATTTGCCAAGTACTTCTTGATTTGATCTATACTCTTTTGACAATCCTCATTCCAAACACATTTGACTCCTTTGTGTAAGTTCTTGTTGAAGGGTTGAGCTCTATCTACCAACTGTAAAATGAATCTCCTTATAGATTGAAGACGTCCTTGAAGACTCCTCATTTGACTAATGTTTCTAGGAGGTGGCATATCTATGATTGCTTGGAATTTTTTAGGGTCTACCTCTATTCCTTTTGCTGAAATGATGAAGCTAAGTAATTTTCCAGAGGTGACTCCAAATGCACACTTTTTAGGATTTAACCTTATTTGAAATTGTTCCATGCGATCTAGAATGACTTCTAAATCATCTAAGTGTGTATCTCTTTGTTTAGACTTTGCCAAGGTGTAATCCACATAATCTTCCATGTTTTTATGCATCATGTCATGAAAAATGGTTGTCATAGCTCGTTGATAGGTGGCTTCTGCATTTTTTAATCTAAAAGGCATAACATTCCAACAATAGGTACCCCATGCACAAGTGAATGCAGTCTTTTCTTAATCTTCAAGAGCTATCTTAATCTGATTGTATCTGGAAAAACCAGCCATCAAGGAATAAATCTCATAACCCACAGTCATATCCACTATCATGTCTATATTAGGAAGTGGAAAGTCATCCTTTGGGCATGCTCTATTGACATCTCTAAAATATGTGCAAACTCGAATGGATTTGTCATGTTTGGAAACTGGTACAATGTTTGATATCCATTTAGCATAGGTGATAGCTCTTTTGAATCTTACACTAAGGAGTTTCTCCAATTCTGCTTTGACTAGGAGATCTATGTAAGGATGCATCTTTCTCAAATTTTGTTTAATTGGTTTACACCCAGAGCTATGGACAAGTGATGCATGATAAGATTAATGTCCAACCTTGGCATATCTGAATAAGTCCATGCAAAATTGATTTTCTTTTTCTGTAAGAACTTAGTGTAAGCTTCTTTTCCTTAAGGTGACAAGGACTCAGCTAAGTGTACTATTTGTGGAGCCTCATCTATACCCAAATTAACTGCTTATGTTGGTTTGATGAGCACTGAATATCTATCTTGAAAGTAACTAGGGAGACGATCAAGTACCTCATCCTTAGGTGCCTCAGAGAGGTTTTCACCTTTGGATACATCATTCTTTTTACTTTTTTGGGTTCTGACACCGCCACAGAGTGGTTTTTTCCATCAGAACTCTTATTCTTTTTATTTTCTTTTATTTTTATTTTGTGACTAAGGTACTTGATGTCTGGCTTTGTCATGCTAGTAGCCAGTTCACTAGTGGAAGAGACTACGAGTTCAATGGCATTTAAGTAACAGGCTATCTCATAATCATTTTGAAATGTTAATAACTTAGGTTCTTGATAGCATTGGGACCAATCAATGAGGTCAGGATGTACAAGGGGCAAGTCAATGACTGGTTCAAGGTTATAAATGTGAATGATATTATCGTTGGTGACTAAAGATTCAGAGTCTGTCAAGTATCCCTCTAAGCTACCCAAATCAGGATTTGTCCTAACAAGCAAAGAATTGTCCACTAAAGCAACACATGGGTTCAAATCCTCTAATCCTGCACATGACTCATTGGCTACCTTGAGTTGAGAACTATAAGTGTGAACAACACCAATATCTCTATCAATTGTTGAAGACTCTGAGAAAGAGTCCCATTCATACTCATATGAACTTGTGTCTGAACTGTGACTAGGATGCTTACACCATGAAGGTTTGGGACATATTGATGTGGAAGGTCCAGTGTCACCTTCTCTTTCCATTAAATGAACAAGATTCTTTCTTTGACATTCTCTGAAAGGATCTTCTGCATCTGATTCATCTTGTTCTAAGGTTGCAACTATCTCATGAATGACTAGACTATTTGAATCTCCCCAAAGGAGATTAGTGGAAGGGACCCAGTCTTCACACATATCTTGTTGATTTTTCAAATTAGGAAAATATTCTGGTTCATCCTCACTATTCAACTCATCAAAGAGAGGATTAGTGTGCTTATTGTAATTCTCAAATCCTAGGCCAACCGGCTTCTTAGACTTGCATTCAAAAAGAGCATGATCAAGCGGTTTGGATCTAGCATCCAGATTGTGATTAAGAGGGCCATATCTAGGATAGCCCATCTATCTGACAAAAGTATACCCTCTTCCATAAGTCTTAGGAGAGGGAGAGAAGTTCTCATTGTGCATGTATTTTTCTTCTTTATAGATCATGTCTCTAACAAATGTCTCCTCTTTCTCATCTTGGATAGGCACTGATGACTCTACAAATGTTCCAAATAAAGTCATAGCTAAAGAGGAAGGTTTCTTTTCTTGTGAAGGCTTGCCATAATACCTAGGCAAAATTGGTAATGGTGTGAGGGATTTGAGCTGATAACCCCCCATGCCAAGATCTATCAATTTAAGCTTGTCTTTGCATTCAGCTAAGGTAGCATCAAAATATTTTGCTTCTCTATTAAGGGGAACATGAGCCCCTACTGAAATTGAATGAACAGATAAAGTGTTATCCCCAAGTATACAAATCTCTATTCCATTGTAGGGAAACTTAACACATTGATGGTAAGTAGAAGGCACTGCTTGCATATCATGAATCCATGGTCTACCAAGTAAGATATTGTACGCAAGAGGACCATTGTCAACTACTTGGAACATAATATCTTTTTCAATAGGGCCAATCCTAACAAGAAGGATGGACAATCCTTTGGAACTTCTTTTTGCCTCATCATAGGCTTTGATAGTGATCTTTTTTCTAGTATCTATGACTTCTTCTGAATAACCCAACTTCTTAAAAAGACTCAAAGAACAAATATTAAGCCCAGCACCCCCATCTATCAACACACGCCTAACACGAGTTGTGTGGATCATGACCTCAATATGAAGGGCGAGATTGTGCGGGTGACTCAAAGATTTATCATCATCTTCTGAAAAGGTAAGGTAATGAGGGCTAGAAATATGGTTAACCATGTTTTGGAATTGATCAACGTCTAAGTTGTTGGGGATTTTATTCGTATGCAAAGCACCCTCAAGGACTTGCTTATGTCTCGGGGACAACTCTAAGAGCTCAAAGAAGGAAATTTGAGCTGGGGTTCTTTGTAACTAATCAACAAGGTTGTAACTTGACTTAAGATCAACTGCCAGTTTTAAGGTGACATTCTTGGTGTACAGTAGGAAAAGGGAATGTAAGATTGGAAAAGGATGTAATAGGTTTTGGTTATGTTTATGATGTGTTGATTTCCTTAAACCTAATTTACATTTAATTGAAGTTTGTATTGAAATATGTATTAAGAGGAAAATAAGATATTCCACCTTTATCCTCAAATGCACAAATGAAATATCCAAGTTGATCAACCTAAAAGAGGGATTAATGCACAAATGAATCAACCATTTGGAAATGAAAACAAAGAGGGAAATCTTAAATTCTATTAATTGATAATGTAGATATGATATATGACAGTAATTGAAAAGGATGAGAAGAAGAATTAACCTTAAAGAATGATGATGTAAAGGTAGAAAAATGATGATATTAGAATAAGAGTGTTTTGATACTCAAATCACTTATCACCTTACATTTAATGTTTAGAGTGGAGGGATAAATAAGACATTCCCCTTATTCTCAAATGCCCAAAGGAAAGATTCAAATTGATCAACCCAAAAAGGATCAATGCATAATGAATCAATCTATTGGAAATAAGAATAAATAAGGAGATCCTAGGTTTCCCTCTTAAAATGTGTTTTGAAATAAATGTAAATGTGTGATAGATTTAGAATGATTAAGGATTTGAGTTGAAATGGATAGGAGAAATGCACTAACCTTGAAATATTGCAGATCAAAGAATGTTGTTTTCTGGTGTCTGTACTTAGTTTCTGGAAAATCTAAAGTATGATCCGGAAAGGAAACACAGAGACAAACAAAACCCAGAAATATTTTTCTGATCTGACACCGTCTTGAGAAAAAGGTCGGCCTTGACCCAAAAATTTCACCCCTAGCCCAATAATCTTGACCTTAACTTGCACAGGTCTGATAGAAAATTTATTCGCGGATTCTGAAAGTTTGCCCAAAAGGGTATCCAAAACTGAGTTCAAATCCACAGTCCTAAACATGTACCTACAAGAAAAAGAAATTTGTTTTTTGGGGGGGGAGGGGTTTTCCTTAGTCAAACCCTGATTTAGGAATTAACCTTGAAATCAATAATTGAAATAAGAATGCTAGCAAGTAGTAGAATTGAATCTAACAATGAAACTATGATATTGAATAGATATGCAATTGTAATTCAAATGTAGAAAGTATGTAAATATGAAAGCTTGGACTCAATAGAAACCATAAACCTCCATGATTGTATGCTTGGAATCCACCTTGAAGAGAATGAATGAGTGTTGAGGAAGCACAAAGGATCTTGAAGGAAGATCACACCACCATGATGGCTAGATCTAGGGTTTAAATGATGAATCTTGAATGTTTGAACCTAATCCCTTCAAAGGCTTGAAAGCTTGAATTCTTGATCTTCAATGGGGATATTTAATTCTTGAAAGGAATACTTGAACAACTTGAAAGCTTGAGAAAATGTAGAACAATGGATGCTTGAACTTTTTACTTGATCACCTCTTATCACTTAGTTGATCATTTTAGAAAATGAGAGAGAAAGGCTTCCTTTTATATGAAACTAGGGAACAATATTCTAAGGAGGATGACATAGGAGAATTAAATCCTAATTGGACCCATGCCCTTAGAAGAGGGCCTATGTTAAATATAATTTAGGATTTGCCACTTCGGAACCCAAAATAGCCGACCCAGAAGCGGGAAAATGAATTTTTGATTACCTATGAAAGCTGAAAAGCTTCCATATTTGAGAGGGGGACCTAGGTCAAGGTCAAGGTTGACCTTGACCCAAGGGGTCAGAACCCCTGGAAAATGTACTAGGTGGGATAGAAGGTGCCCAGAGAGGCCCAATCAGGGTCCTAAATAGAAACATAAATAGGAGATGATGCAGAAATGAGGGGAAAGTATGATGGTGGTCAAAAACATCCCCTAAGGAGGGATAAACATTCTTATCATGGAAGTGATTCCATTTTAAGATGATACATTAAGCCCCCACTTTAGCGTAAGTATGGAAATCAAACATGCTTTCGGTAAAGTTAGAAGAAAGACTATGGTGGATTGCAATGAGGTAGAACATCACTAGGTTAAGGAAATGAGCCCCTAGACCAAGGTTTCTAACTCAACAAACATGCATAAAAGATATGAAAAATAAAGATCAAACAATCATATAAATTATACATGATTACATAAGCAAGACCAGAGCAACACTATAGATAACATAGCTTCATGATCTAATCCTACTAGCATGAAAGTGAAAAGAGAGAAAAGAAAAAGTGATTACCTCACCTAGTAAGATGCCCACCTTACCATGAATCACCAAGGAGGGAGAGCCCAACAGGTTCACCCATAAACTATACTTGTAATTATAAATGCATCATCTAATGGCTTTTAAAATATCCATGGATCCACATTCTTGTATCATTATGGAATATAAAATGCGTGTCCATTCAGGATTTAGCAACTTATTTGTGTTACCTTTCGAGGATTTAGCATATTGTAAAATAAAAGGGTGTGTATCTCTTTAGGATTTAGCAACTTATGTGCGTTACCTTTCGAGGATTTAGAAAAAATAAAAGTAAAAATACGTATCTCTTTAGGATTTAGCAACTTGTGTGTGTTACCTTCCAAGGATTTAGCATGTTGTAAAATGTAAATTAATGTAAACTATAGTACAAGAGAGACCCTATATATGCCCCCTCCTTATCATGACTACCCACTGGGCGAGATAAGGAAGAGAAAAGAGGATACCAACTTCACAAGGTAAGGAGATATCCAGCTTAACAACAATGTATACTATATTCTTAGCGAAGAGCCTTGACCCTTTCATCCAAGAATATAGATAATTGAGAAATGGATATGTCACTTATGGAAAAAGGATCCTCAAAAAGGAAGAGATCTTATCAGCAAGAGCCCTACCCATAGAGGAGTTCTTAAAATAAAATTTATCTTCTAAAGAAAAGAGGGACCAAAGATTCAATCATCAAGCCCCCTGCGATGAAGAGGAAGAGGCATCTCAGAATGAAGGAGTCAAACACTAACCCAAATCAAAGGAAAGAGTATTAAAAATATATTTTGCAATATAAAGGAGAGATGATGACCTAGGAAAATCACCACCCATAAGAGGATATCCATAGTCAAAACATTAATCTTTATAAGGAAATAATGTTATATGATAAACAAATGCCACTAAGCTAAGGGAAGTAGATCCTTAGATAGAGGAAGAAGAAAATACCTTTCCCCCTAGGGGTGAAAGCAAGGGATATACCAAATTATATCAAGAAATGTTGTTGTGGAAAAGAGATATCATGCAAGAAGTGAAAAAGCAACCCTTGTGAGGGATAGCACACTATTCAGTTTCCAAGGTGAGAGATTTATCAACCATGGAAACCCAAAAAAAGAAAAATAGGTTATAATCAAAGACATAGATCCTTAATGAAAACCAAAATTTTCATGTATGATTGGATATCACATAATAGATAAATATTGCTTAACCAAGGAAAAGTGGATCCTGAAAAGACAGAAGAGAAAGAGATGGCATCCTTGCCCCCCAAGCGTAGGAACAAGGATGAAATGGGACCTATTATATTGCTCACAATACTATGCAAGACAACGAGCCCCCAAAGATTAGGCTAACATTGTTTACATAATATGGAGTTCCATAATAGGAACATAAATTTTATTTAGAGAAAATAGGATTGAAATATAACTCATTGCCACATGATATATAAATAACTTTATGATCAATGAGCTGCCTAATCTTATAATGTAAAGCTTATAATTCATTAGAGTGATCATGAAATCTATGATAGAAACAAAAAGGAAGAATCTTCAAGTATATACTACGTTTCTTTTTGCGTTTAGGTCTAGTAATCATCTTAACACGAAGGAGTTTAGGAAAAACAACCTCTTGGTTAAATTCCTTCATAGGGTCATCATGTTTTGAAATGTTATTTGATATGTTGGTAACATTGATGCGTTTTTGAGGATTAAATCCTAATTCATAAGAATTCTCATGCCCCCCATTCTATAAGGGCATTTGAATTCCATGTTTATGCTTAGCACATCCTTGAGTATGGAATCCTTGTTTAACTAGTAAATGATAACCAGGACCATAATAAGAAGCCATATCAAAAGGAGTCAATGGAACTTCAGTAGTCACTATGTCATCATTAGTATGTTTAATAGATTCACAAAAAGGAAAAATAAATGGATACATCCTAGGATAAGATGGCTTAGGAGCTTGATTAGCTGTAGGTTAATCACTAAGAGGGAGAGAATTAAGGGAATTCATATCATTCCCCGCTAATGTTTCATTACTAGAAGAAATCCCAAAAGGAGGTAAAGAATCTGTAATGTTTTCTTCTTTCTCTAAAATGTCTACATAAGGAGAGTGTGTTTTAGAAAAATATTCATGATCATGTATGAATATGTCATCCATTAATAAATCACCCTCTTGTATCAAATCATCTTCACAAGGAGGAGATAAATCAATGTCTTTATCCAAGGGTTCATACCAAAAGGTAGAATAACCCATAATGGCTTCATGAGGGAGAGAGTAATCAACATATGAATCCAAAGGTTCAACCCAAATAGGAGGATTATCATCTCTATCAATAAATCACATTGTAGGAGCGCCTAAAGCTTGATCCTTAAAGGAGAAACAATTGTATTCTAAAGTAGGCTCATAGAAAAGACATATATTAGGAGAATAATGAACATCAATCCTTAACTCATCTCCATGGAGGGAAAGATTAAAGTCAACTTATTTCTCTAATATATCCTTGCAAGGTAATACAAGGAAGGACAAAGCAACATCACACTCACTAAATGAAGTCTTTGTAGGTGTATCAATGTTGTAAATAGAGGAGTATGAAGGTAACCATGCACACATCCTATGGTAGAGGTAAATTGGAGAAGTTGTGGAGGA
>MU224719.1:1999919-2019363 GCA_018584345.1 Thuja plicata
GATAAATGAATATTTAATTCATTTATTTATTAATTGTTTTCAACATGTGAGATAATTGAATTCTTTTTAATTAAGAATTGCTTTATTTGATGAAATTAAATTAATTTAATTGAAATTATTTTAATTGGAAGAATAAATTAGTAAGTTTAAATATTTGATTTAAACTTTAGGAAATTGAGTTTAATTAATTAAATAATGGTAATTTAATCAATTAAAGCTTAATTAATTAAATAAAATTAATTATTTAATTAATATTGAGAATTGGATTAGATGATTTGAGAAATGAATTTAGAAGAAAATAGATGATTAATTAATGATTTAAGAAACCATTACTTAATAGATAAAAATTAGGGTTTTAATGTAAAGTTGCAAGCCTGTCCATTTTAGGGTGTCTACAGTACTATACCTTTCAGACAATTGTTTGGTCTTATCTTCATTCAATTGAGCCCAATGTGTCATAATTTGGAAAATTTCTAAGTCCCTTGTATTTTGTACAGACCACACCATTTGATTCCCCACCATATTTTCTTGAATATTTACTAACTGGGGCTTCTGGTCTTTTGGACTTAGGCTCCACATTGCAAAAGCCTGAGATTTTGGGCTATACCCAAATCCTTTTATCATGTCTCCTACCTAGACCTCACTAGCCATTTTAAGATCTGGCTGCTTTCTGATTTGGTCTATGATGAAAGCAGATGCCAAATCCCATCCCTTAGCAAACAATATTCCACTTCCAAGAACCATCTTCCTGGCATCCTCGTTCTCAGGATCATAATTCTATAAAGCCACTAAGGCTTCATTTGTTATTGTTTCTTTCCCATCAACTATTAATTGGGATCTTATTTGCTATGTTTTATGTCATCTTAGGAAGTCTTTAAACTCCTCTGTTTTAACAAAGTTATCATCATCTAAGAATTTTTGTTAATGAAACAATCTTTCATCAGCACAGGCCTTGAGTGGTATCTCAACTTCATCTTCTAGGTCAGGCCATTGCTTCTTGCCTTCCCTGATTGCTTTTCTTAGGTTATGGTCATATAACCTAGTGCCAGGTACTAAGGCCTTAGCCTTATCCTTTTTCTTGCTTTGTCCTTCCACTGAAGGCTGCCCCAATTCCAATTTTTGCCACTTTGCAGCAGGCTCCTCTACATCATCAGGCTGGGTAGCAACTGTCATATCTATAATGTGACCCTCTGCTCCCTGTAATTGTGGAATCTCAGCCATTTCTTGCTCTGAGGCTTGTTGTGGTGAAGGATACAGGGGAGGACATACATAATCACTGTCACTGCCACTCTCATACTCTGACTCTGAGTGCTCAGGTGTTTGAGCACCTTTCTTGTCCAGGACTGTATCTAGCTACTCTACAAGCACATAATATTTATCTATCATGGCCTTGATCCTATCAAAATATGGGAGGTCAGGGTAAAACCCTCCAAAAGACAACCCATTTCTTTTTATTTGTTTCTCCAGTTTCAGCAACTCTTGGATTCTCAGTCTTCTTGTGTGCATGTCATCTTCATCCAAGATGTTCCTTGTTGCATCTTCTTCAATGCATTCACAGTGAACATTGGTATTAGGGATGGTAGGAGTATACAACTTCCTAACCCCTGCCATGAAGCACTCTAGGTCAATGTACCTATAAGGGGCTGCCCCCATTCTGTACTTCTCCAACCATTGACCCACTTCATCAATGGCATTCTTGCCAATTGTAAAGTTGGAAATTTTGAATTGCCTAGGGGTTATAGTCCCCTTTTTATGCAGTGCAAAGTGCTCATTATCTATTAACATCAACTACCATATGAATTCCATTGCAGCTACTCTTGCAGGCACATGATATGATAATAAATGAGGTGGGTGAATACACCCATATACTTTGATAATGGTGTAATTCTCCTCCAAGAAGAAATCACCCCAATTATGTCTTCCAGGTGAATTATCAGTATACTCACAGGGCCTGAGCAATTGTATAACCTTCAAAGGGACTCTAGTCCTACTTGTCCCCAAACTGTGTACAATTGGATACACAATCCAATTTTGAAAAGCATAGTAGTCACACTCCCTAGAAGTGTAATTCCAAACCCTCACCCAATACTGGATAGGATTTGGTGATGTTTGATAGAATCTCTGAGGAGTTAGATTACTGACATCCATGATGAAAAAATTAAAGTATAAAAGGAGGTGCATTAGGACTGAGTAATGCAAAAATTTAGGCTCCTTCTCCTTTGGATTCTTTAATCTTTTCTGGGTTGCAACAAAACCCTCATGCATTTCATCTATTATATGCTGAATATAGTCATAGATGGTGCTTGAATGCACCTTTTGCAAGTTTAGTACCATCATTAAGATGCCAGCATTGATTTTCTCTTCATCTCCATCTATCCCTAGCACTCTACATAGGGCATAAGCATTATACTTAATGTAGAAGTGTAGATCCTTATAATAATATAGATTTGGCTCGGCCATAGGACCTAAGTAATTTTTTAATTCCTTTAACATGTGTTTCTGTAGTAAGCCTTTAGCAATACCAGGCTTTGAACTGTACCTCTTCTCCTGCTTTGTCATGTCAATTTTAGTAGACATAGTACTAAATAAGCCAAAGGCTTGCATGAATGAATTCCTATTTAATATTAGCAGGGCAGTGCCATCATCCCTTTTGATGGTCTTTGTTAGGACATCATAGTGATTGGCTAGGTCTAAAAATAGGTCTACATCTAGGAAGACATCAGGAACAAGCAACCTAGCTAAGCCACATGTCCAAGGGTTTGATACTGGGATGGGCTTATCAGAATTTTTATAGAAATAACTAAAAAGGGAGAAACTTGTTGTTCCTGGAGTCACAGCATCTCGAATGTTCTTATACTCATCAAGGAGAACATTAGCATTGGCCTTCTTATTCTGCGTTGAACCAGGCAAGAGATGTAGAAACTCATCAGAGAAACTTGTCTTTCCTTTTTGTTCCTCTTCACTCCCTCCACTTGTTGAAGCAACACTCATAGCCCCGCTCATATTTGCAACATGCTGAATCTCCTTACTGCTTACCGATATTGAAACAAATCTATCTTAGATATCAGCTGACTATCCTGTGCACAATTTCCTGCAATTTAGAATTCTCTGATCAACTTTGGAAATACTGCAAACTGAGCAGAATACCTCTTTTTCTGAAAAATTAGCAACAAGGGCTCTTAAAGACTGAAGCACGGTGAATGCAAATGAATGCACCATCAACTCCTTATAGCCATCATTCGGAGTACACAGCCCATAATTCAAAAACATCAGTTCTGTCATTAATTTGACATACTGTGAACTTGAATGAAAACCTAGCCATAGTTTCTGAGCTTGACAGGAAATCAAATTTTCAAAAATGAATCCTCGAAACAATCATACTGCATTCAAAAGGGCTGACATGTCACACTGTGATTCGTTATCTGTCTTACATCTCAGCTACTTTTTTTGCACAGTGATCAAAATACAAGCCTGTGATTGGTTGCCGGGCGATTCATACTGTCACATCAAAAACTATCACCATTTTTTAGATCTTTAGATCAGGCGACTACGCGACTACATTAAGTCTCTTTGTCGCGGGCCTCTATCATTAACCATGGTTCCATCTCAAGACTTGGCGACAATGTGCTTTCTTAACTTTGGCTGACCCAAGTCACAATCTAGCGATCATGCGACATATCTGAAATTATAGTCGCGCACAGTTAATAGTAACTCACCATTCTTTCTGAGACTTAGCGACTAACTGTTGCTTTTAACCTTTTACGGTTATCTCCTTGTCACCAAATGCTCTTGTTTTATTTCAAGACTATGCGACAATGCGTAGTCGCCCAATCACGGTATATAAGTCCTGAGCATTTAATTTTACCTTAACCAGTTATAAGTGCCCCTTTTTCACTTCTGACGACTGCGCGACATACCTTAATCGCCAAGTCAGGAGGACCTTTTCCTTAGGGCACCTTTCTTCTTAGACTTCGCGACCAACGTTAGATCCTCTGATCTTTTTATCCTACAGTTGTTGCTTAATCACTATATGCTTTTGTATACCCTTAAACCCTTCTCAGACACCGCGACTGAAGGGAAAGTACCTAGTATCGTTGTCGTTGAATCCATTTTCTCCTTCTGGCGACCACCCGACAATCTTTTACTGCAAACCACAAATGGTCAGTCGCGAAGTCTGGGTTAAAATTTCTTAACCGCCGTTCCATTTTGAGACCCCACGACTGAAGGCTTCGCCTAACTGTTAACTTTGACTCATTTGGCGATAAAGAGACAAAAGGTAATCGCGAAGTCTGAAGACATTCTGATAACTGTTAAGAATCTCCTGCGATCACCCGACTAAGCAGTGGGTCCCTTCTTTTCAATGCTTTATAACATAATTATCTCGCAACTACCCGACATGAAAAGAATCACTGAGTCTTAGAAGGCCAAAGGAATATTTTGAAGTTGAATGAGACCACGCGACACAAAGGAAAATGGCAAGTCGGGAAGACTTATGGAATATTCACTCGGGATATCACGACAAGGCGATTCAATTGAAACACATGCCTTAAGTGAACATAAAAAGTAACATCGAAACAAAATGACATGACTTAGGGTTCATTTTCATCGTTTAATACTTGGATAGCCTAGGGTTTTCAGGGTTTTGCAATTTTAGTTAGGTTTAGACTTGAAAACCTGAAAACATGGCACAGATAAGGCAACAAGAAACAAGAGATAGCTGAATTAAAACCACCAGATTATAGAGAAGAGGACAGAGAACTAGGAAAACTACCAAAGAAATAAATACAACCAACAGTGGCTCTGATGCGGATTGGCTAAACAAGGTTTATGACAAAGAACCACAGAATCTCTGGTTGCAGACCACACCTTTCAACAGAGCAAAACCCTAAAATAGAAAGGAAAATATGTACAAAACTTACAAACAAGGGACAAGAAAAGAAACATATAATACAAACTTACTTGTGCACTTTGAACCTTCACTCAAAGAAGGGCTTCAAAAACTGGCCATGCACAGGCAACTCAAAGAGATCTCCTTCCATATTTTTCAACAAATATGAGTCTTTGCCAAATCTTTCTACAATAATGAACGGTCCTAGCCATAAAGACTCAAACTTTTTATGCTTGCCTTTGTCCTCTACCCTTGCATTCCATTGGAGGACTAAATCATCAATTTGGAACTTTCTCTCAGTAGCCCTCCTGTCAAAAAGATATTTCATTTTTTGCTGCAGCTTCACATTTTCTCTCTGAATATTTCTCCTTATTTCATCCAATTCATTCAATTGCATCATTCTATTTTGCATATTGTCAGAGACATCTAGATGTTCCTCTTGTATGAATTGGAAAATAGGCAACAAATTGTTAATAGGCAATCTCGCTTGTAAACCATACACCAACTCAAAAGGTGACTGACCCGTTGCCTTCTTAAGTGTTATCCTATCAGCCCAAAGAGCTAATCTTAGTTTTGTGTGCCAAGTCCTTTTATTTTGTTCCAAAGTCCTCTTCAATATTTTCAATATGCTTTTATTGCTAGACTCAGCTTGTCCATTGGCCTGTGGATGATATGAGGATGAATATGATATTGCAATCCCATACTGCTCACAGAAACTTGTCATTTCTTCTTATCTGAAACTCATAGCATTGTCCATTATTAATTTTTTAGGCACTCCAAATCTGGTCAAAATGTTTT
The DNA here is from genome assembly GCA_018584345.1 of Thuja plicata. NCBI lineage: Eukaryota > Viridiplantae > Streptophyta > Pinopsida > Cupressales > Cupressaceae > Thuja > Thuja plicata. The sequence goes on from MU224719.1 coordinate 2,005,606, forward strand.
CTAGCAAAAATTCAGTAACCACCTTACTAGTTGCTTTCCTTGTGGGGATAGCCTCAATCCATTTAGTAAAGTAATTTGTGGCAACTAAAATCCAACTGTGCCCTACACTAGACTTTTCTTGAAATTCACCAATAAAATCAATGCCCCATACAGCAAAAAGAGTCTCAGTACTCACTGGGTTAAGCAACAGAGCACCTGCAAATTTCAATTTATTGGAGAACCTTTGACATGGCTCACATTTCCTAACATGCATGTAAGTATCCTTGAACAAAGTAGGCCAATAATATCCTGCCCTCAAAATCTTATGGGCAGTGGTCTTAGCAGGAAAATGACCTCCACATTGTCCTTCATGCATCTCAATTAAAACTTTCTCAGCTTGATGTTTGTCAAGGCATAGCAATAGAACGCCATTCTTATCTTTCCAAAACAAATCTCCTTGAATCAAAACATATCTTTGAGCTTGTAGTTTCAAACTCCTCTTCTGATTATCAAACAAATGATTAGGACACTTAGAGTTTTTGAGGAAGAAAACAATATCAGTGTAATATGGTTGTCTCTATATACTAGTAATTGCTTGGTCATGTGCTTCTATTTGATTTGATTGCACTAAATCCAGGTTTTCCTCTGTCATAAGTTTGGCCAAGCCCTGACCTCTTACCAGCTTGGTGATATTGATTTCCAAATTGAACTCTTGAATTCTTGTAATCCACTTGCACCTCTTACCAGTAACCTCTGACTGTGTAAGAATATCTTTCACTGCTGAATGTGGAACATAGGCCTGCACCTTGGCACACACCAAGTAGGGCCTAAAAGACTTCACAGCCTTTACCAATGCATAGGCTTGCTTTTCCATTACTTCATAGTTAAGTTCTGCAACTTGTAAGGATTTACTGTAAAAGGCTATGGGATGTTCAAATCCTTGCTCATCTTTCTGAAGCAAAATTGTAGCAATTGTATGAAATGAGGCAAATGAAAATAGAGAGAAAGGCTTAGTGTAATCTGGATATTTCAACACTGGAGTTTCCTGCACTGCTTTCTTTATCCTTTCAAAAGTTTGTTGAGGCTCATCATTCCAAACAAACTTAGTATCCCTTCTCAACAACTTCACAATGGGCTTGATAATTTCAGCAAAATTGGCTACAAATCTCCTGACAAAATTAATCTTTCCTAAGAAATATTGTACACCTTTTAAGTTTTTTGGAGCAACAACTTTTTGAATTGCCTCTACCCATTCAGGGTCTATTCTTACCCCTTCCCTGGATACTATATGTCCAAGCAACTTTCCTTCTTTAACTGCAAAGTGACACTTCTTAGGATTTAATGAAACACCATATTCTAATGATTTATTAAAAATCCTACCCAAATGATCACAATGATCATTGGCCCTCTTGGAATATGCAGTCAAGTCATCTTGGTAAACAACCATGAATAAATCAATAAACTCTTTAAAAGCAACATCCATGGCTCTTTGAAAAGTTGCTCCTGCATTTATCAAACCAAAAGGCATTCTGATATAAACATATGTTCCCCACGGAGTAGTAAATGCAGTCTTATATTGCTCTGACTCTTTGACTAGAACCTGGTTGTAACCTGAAAAACCATCCATTATTGACAATAATTCACAACCAGTCACCTTGTGCAACATTGCTTCCATATTAGGCAGTGAATAATTATCTTTCAATGAAGCAATATTGAGATTTTTGAAATCAATACACAATCTGATGTCACCATTCTTCTTCCTAACTGGCACTAGATTTGATACCCATGTTGAGTGTCTAATAGGTTGAATTATCCCAGCATCTTTGAGTTTCATCAATTCCTGCTGCATTTTAGGAGCCAACAAGGGGTTGATGGGCCTTTGTTTCTGTCTGAATGGCTTAACATCTGATTTCAAAGAAATTTCATGTTGGAAAAGGTCCTCTCTATATGCCTTCAAGTCCTCATATGACCAAGAAAAAACATGCTTGTATTTTCTCAGTAACTTGATCAGGTTTATCCTTACATGAGAGTCCAGACCTTTTCCTATATAAACTATCTGAGGACTGTTTTCTGATCCCAAATTTATTTCTTCCAAATCCTCAATGTTGGCATTGCTTATCTTTGCTAAATCATTTTGTTGGCTGACAAACAATGCTTTAAGTTCAACCAAACCCCTAGGAATCTGATTAGAACTCAATTGAACAACTTCATTTCCAAAGATGTATTCCTTTCCATTATCTGATTCTAATAAGGAACTGCAATTTATGCTCTGATTTTCATACTGATCTAAACATTGCATGAACCTTAGAATATCCTGATCATCTTGGAACACTTACCAGCTATATATGTTATCTGGGACAACTGGTCTTGTTTTAACTTCGAGTATTGATACTCCATGTAAGGTCAAATCATCATTTTTCAAAGCAACATTTGCTAGAAAATCAGCCATAATATTTTTTGACCTTTCCAACCAGGTTATATTAAAAGCATCAAACATCTCAAGTTGATCCCAAATAGCATGTTTGTACATTTTCAATCTGTCATTTTTTACAGCATATTTGGATATGACTTGTGCTTTCACTAACTCAGAGTCACCATAAACCTTTAAATACTTTATACCATGTTTGATAGCAATTTCAAGTCCTAAAAATAAGGCCTCATACTCTGCATTATTGTTAGTACACTGAAAAGCTAGCAGAAATGAGTATTTAAAAGTTGTACCTGATGGGGATATCAATAATATTCCTGCCCCTGATCCTTCTTTAGAGAAAGCACCATCAAAGTACATTTTCCATATCCCATTTTCTTGTGAAATTAAATCCTTACTTAAAAAATCAGCTCCTTGATCTTTATACTCATCCTGTTGCATTCTGAAATTTTCCATGTCTATGTCAATGCAACAGTTAATATGAGTATCCTCATATTTTTCTATCATGTGGGGAGTTCGGCTTTCCCTCAAAACACTAACATTCTCTCCAGCAATATTGAAAGTAGCATATGACAAATCATTTTGTATACTTCCTCCCATTGACGCACTCCATTTTCTTGATAACAACATGCCATAATGAGGTGGTAAATCAACCACAAGAACATTCATTGTCATCACTACATCAGGGAAAACTGCCAGTCTATAGGGCATGGCTTCAATGGTACCAATTACAGGGACTTCCCTAGAATCCATAGCTCTACACCTCCCATGGGGTGTATCAACGTGTAGCCCCATTGCCTTCATGATCTCAACTGGCATAACTGTATTAGAAGCTCCTGAGTCAATCATACAATTCTTGAGCATTTTATCATTGATTATTAATGACAGAAAAATGGGTCCACCACCTTTGGGGAAGAAGTGGCATTCAAGAATATTTGAGGGATCTCAGATGTCAACATCTCATCCTCACTTCCCTTGACAGGTGGTCTCTCAGATGCATATATTGGGTTTTTAAATTTTATTGTAGGTACACTGTTTAATAATGACATCACTTTTTCCTTATGTTCCTTGATCCTCATCATTTCTAGAAATGGTACCTTAACTGTCATCTGAGACAAACATTGACCCATGTCAACCAGAGTATAACAAATATCTGAATGTTTTGACTTATCAATGGCAACTTCATTATCTTCACTATGTTTCTTATGAAATGGCTCTTTCAATTTTTTATTTTTTGTCTTTTGAACAGGAACATTTTTTTCTTGACCCTTTTCATCTTGTATAGCATTTGGCTCTACAACTTTCGTGATGACCTTGACCTTGTGTTTATTTACATTTTCTCTAGGTTCTTCTTTTTTCTACACATAGTGAGTGTCTGGTCTATTGTCCTTAATGAAAACACCTGAGGGCTGGCTACTAGTTCCACCTACCACCCTGTTTCTTAAATGGTAATTGCTTCTAGCTTTATTCACTAACTCAGTAGTAATTCTAACCTTCTCTTCATCTGAAGCTTTTCTTATGAGTGGAAATTCTTGGCTATTTTGAGCACAACATCTAATACTATCATCAGTTTCATCCACTTCACTGTCAGATAAGATCTGTTGATGGTGATTCTCAACCCTTCTTTGTGAAACATAGGGATCATGATTTTCCTCTTCACTGTTTGAATCAGTATCATGGCATGAATAAGTGTTAGTCATACTATGATCACACTGTTTTGCTTCATCATTTTCTTGTTTGTCATTTACTTTTAGATCCAAGGAAATGACACAAAAATCAGGATTATGAGGGGCATCACAAGCCTCACACCAAGTCTCCTCATTGTAGAAATGGACTGAATTTCTATGAAGAGGGTCTGGAGTCTTATTATCTGTTCTTTCCCTTTTAAGTGCAGTGACAGGCTTTCCATCCTTGAACTGAGTTCCATATGGATGATTTTTCATTTTATTCTGAGGATTGTAATTATTATTGTAAAGAGGTTTATTGTTTTGAGGAGCTCTATATTCCTTGTACTCTGGTTCTTTCAGATTGCTCTTACTAAACCTGGGATCATCTCTTCTATTTAACTTACCAGACACTCTTCTGTTCATTTCAATATTGACTGCTATCTTGTAAGCATCAGTAAGCGTCCTAGGGTTTTTATCTCTCAGAGCATATCCCATTTTGGAATCATAAGCATTTAAGTAAGTTTCTAGACATACTTCCTCATCTAGCTTTATCTTCTAAAATAGTTTATTCATGGCTCTTTGAAACCTTGTGTTAAATTCTGTAACCTCTTCATTGTAGTTTTTCTTGATGTTATTGAACTCATTCAATAAAAAGCCCTTATTTATTTTGTCTCCATACTGATCTTTAAATAACTCAATCAACTCATCCATAGAAACAACAGAGCCATTAGCAAGGCTCCTAAACCATTCTCTTGCATCTTCAACAAGGGACTGAACAAATAATTTCATTAGTACATCTTCATGGGTGATATTCAAGTCATCAACAAAGTCAATAAATTTTCTTAAATGTGTCTCACAAGAAATCACATTATTACCAGCAAACTTTGGGAGCTTTTCTCCTATGTCACCCACATCTTTAGGGAAGGCATTAGGGTATCCAGGGATACCAACAAAATCAAATTGTTTGTACCTCTCATTATGTAGTGGTTTCCTTTGAAAATTATCATCTTCTTTAGCCATAGTAGCTTTTCCTCTATAAGATGTATTATTCTCTGGTCCAGAAAAAAGAATACTTTGAAGACTATAAAAAATCAATCTTTTTCTTCATTTCAATTGTAGTAGCTTCCATTTGGGCTTTTTCCAACATTTTTTCCATGGTTTCTTTTTCAATTCTTAGCTTTTCTAAATCAATTTCTAATTTGGACATTTTTTCAATCATAGGCTTCTGAAATTTAGGCTCTTGATCTCCATGTTCACCCATCTTTTGTTTACCCTTATTTATTTGTAAGATAGAAGCTTTGTGAGTGAATGGTATTTCTTTGTTTTTCTGAGGCTTTTCTACCTCTTTCTCAGTTTGGTGTTTTGGAAATATTTTTCTATTGTTATCAAGAGCTTTATGATCATTCTTTTTCTCTCTTATTTCTCTTTCCTTTTTCATTTGTTGAACTAGGGCGAGCTACTTCAAAATAAACTTCTCTTCATTGGCTAGCATATCAGAAGGGTCATCTTCTGAATCTGAACTAGGTGTAGTAATATCTTCTCTTTCATTTGAAGTAGAAGTGACTATGGGAGTATCCAATACTCTTTCAGCAGCCTCCTCATAATCTGAAGTGTTTCCATCATGAGAGTGCTGAACAGTATTCTTATCATTTCTGATATGTGTTTCTTCACCTTTTAAAGGAGTTTCATCCATATCAACTTGATTTTTCTTTTTTCTCCAAGAGGCTCCAACTCTTGAGGATGATGGGATTCCTTCCTGTAATACCCTTTCTGGGTCAGTTCTTACTCTTGACCTAGTATTCATTCTGTAAGACATTTATTAATCTTGCACTAATCTCAGAGATTTTCCTTTCAGAGTCGCCACCAAATAAATTGGGATAAATGAATAAATATCGAGGGCTAATATGATAACAACAACTGGGATTTTGTAAAACTTTAGATTTATAAATACTTGCCTGCAACCAAATTCTGGGAGAACTTTAAGAATGATCTTTTGAATAACTGTCCCCAACAGAGTCGCCACTTTGTTAGGGATTTTTCTTGTATGAACCACAATGCTTGAAATAACTACTTGAACACTATGCCTTCTAATACTGATTCAGAGACAAGAAAAGCCTAATTGCTAAGGACTGGATAAGGTCCTTCTTCATTTTTGAGCTCCACATATACTCAGGCAGGTTTTACCTCTTATGATTGTTGTTTACACAATATATGTTGATGTGGACACTGATTTTCTATGTATCTTTGTTAAATCAACTTATGAATCACCTTGCAAATGACCAAGCATAACCAGATGTAAGATATAACCATACAAACCATAGTTGTAAGCATAACAAGAACCAGTGATACAAGGATTTTCATCCTTCTTCCTTTTAGTGTAGGAGGGCTAACCTAATGATTCACTCTTCAAGGAATCACTAAAATGGACACTGTCCTGCTGACATAGGTCCTTACTAAGTTTAGTTTGTTCTTAATAACAAAACTATTTTGATTGAATTGGTTTTGATGCCTTGAAATAACTTAGACAAAGATAGATTATCAGACTAATTTCTGGACCAGTGCCTATCCTTTGGGCTATAGAGTCAAATAAGCTAGGATTTCATAAAAATAAAATATAGTAAGCTGCATTACAACCCACATGCAATTCAGATAAGTTGCCTTACAAGTTACCCTGTTACCTCTAAACTATTGTATCAAATCCTTAAACAAAGCAGTATGCTCTCTAAAACTACTCACAAAACTTAGTTCTTTTCTTAAAAGAAACTTGCAAGCAATTAGATAGTTACCTAATAACCAAAATGCTTCAGAATACCTTGTAAACTTAACATAAAAGAGCATACACAGAGAATAAAGAGACAGCAATTGAAGAGAGTAAAATTGCACCGTATATTATTTATATGATCTAGCTTTCAATACATGAAAGATTATACAACTTCAGAAGATAGACAGAAGTTCAAAACATCTGAATTCTGCAATACATTATCTCTTTTCCAAAATGTTCCAACATCAAAGACCCCTTACAATAACAACTCTTTTGCTATATATAGGTTTTTGACCATCTTGGAATCCTTTAAGGATGCAACAAGCTTCGGATGGTCATAGAAAACCTAACACTAAAGTTACAAGAGAGACAAAAATAAAGAGAGAGAAGAAGCGGTGAAAGGACTAAGTCAAAAAGATAGAAACATATATTTCTTGTTCTTCTCTCGATCTGGCGACTGCAATCAGATTTGTAGATGGTAGCTGGTAGTATTTATGTTGAGTCTAGATAGCTGTGCTTGCCTACTCACCTACATTCTCCTTTTGTAATAACTGTCCTTCTTGTCTTGAACAGTGCAGTGCCAAGTGTTCACCTTACTCATCGTCCAAGATTTCTTCTTCTACTATAGGCTTCTTTTTCTTGGGTGTATTCATCACCTCCCAAGCTCTCACTTCATCATCCGATGGCCACTTGAAGTCCTGAGTACTCTGTACTTGCACCTTTTGTCTGTCCCATCTAGCATCAGTGATATTTTTGACATCAAGTAGGAACTTGTTGATGTCAGTCTCTGCTTTGAAGGCTTCATCCAATATTTTATTGAATCCTTCTATATCAACATCATTTCCCAAGAGAAAAGCCTCTTCACTAGGCATCTTGTTGTCAAACTCACTCTTCCAAACATCTACAGCCTTTACTTGGTCATCATCTCCCTTTAAGGAAGGAATAAACTTATTAAAATCATTTGAAAAGAGGCTCAATTTAACTTCTATCCGGTTTAATTTTCCTTTGAAGAATGAGAGAGAAATATTGACTCTTTTGATCTCATCTTCAACTTCAGTGACTATTGGAGGAAAATCTGGTCTTATGGCTTGTAAAGATGAAAACTTCTCAAACAAATTTTCCCTAGCAGACCACTTAGTGAAGTAAGGGTTTAGAATGGCAAGGTATCCCATTGCCTCAGTATGCAATGCTGGCAACTTACTGTATGTATTGACTACAACATCAGTTTTTTCCTTTATAATCTCAATTCTATGTTATAGTATGCCTTTCAATGCTTTCAAAGTAATTGCATTTACCTTTTCCTCATACACCTTTTGTTCCATAGCCTCCTCTGATTTAGGCTTATCTTCAATTTGCATTGGTGGTGTTTGTGCAGGTACATATACCACCTCAGGCTTCACCTCCAATTCATCTGTTAATGTCTTGATCATCTGATCCCTCTAGTACAGTTGTATATGGCACATATCCCTGTCTTTAGACAGTGCACTTGTTTCTTCCAACAAAGTACTATACCTTTTAGACAATTGTTTGGTCTTATCTTCATTCAATTGAGCCTAGTGTGTCATAATTTGGGAAATTTCTAAGTCCCCTGTATTTTGTACAGACCACACCATTTGATTCCCCACCATATTTTCTTGAATATTTACTAATTGGGGCTTCTAGTCTTTTGGGCTTAGGCTCCACATTGCAAAAGCCTGAGATTTTGGGCTATACCCAAATCTTTTTATCATGTCTCCTACCTGGACCTCACTAGCCATTTTAAGATCTGGATACTTTCTGATTTGGTCTATGATGAAAGCAGATGCCAAATCCCATCCCTCAGCCAACAATATTCCACTTCCAAGCACCATCTTCCTGGCATCCTCGTTCTCAGGATCATAATTCTGTAAATCCACTAAGGCTTCATTTGTTATTGTTTCTTTCCCATCAACTGTTAATTGGGATCTTATTTGCTCTGTTTTATGCCATCTTAGGAAGTCTTTAAACTCCTCTGTTTTAACAAAGCTATCATCATCTAAGATTTTTTGTTGATGAGGCAATCTTTCATCAACACAGGCCTTGAGTGGTATCTCAACTTCATCTTCTAGGTCAGGTCGTTGCTTCTTGCCTTCCCTAATTGATTTTCTTAGGTTATGGTCATATAACCTAGTGTCAGGTACTAAGGCCTTAGCTTTATCTTTTTTCTTGCTTTGTCCTTCCACTGAAGGCTGCCCCAATTCCAATTTCTGTCGCTTTGTAGCAGGCTCCTCTACATCATCAGGCTAGATAGCAACTGTCAGATCTATAATGTGACCCTCTGCTCCCTGTAATTGTGGAATTTCAGTCATTTCTTGCTCTGAGGCTTGTTGTGGTGAAGGATACAGGGGAGGACGTACATAATCACTGTCACTGCCACTCTCATACTCTGACTCTGAGTGCTCAAGTGTTTGAGCACCTTTCTTGTCTAGAAGTGTATCCAGCTGCTCTACAAACACATAATAGTTATCTATCATGGCCTTGATCCTATCAAAATATGGGAGGTCAGGGTAAAACCCTCCAAAAGACAACCCATTTCTTTTTATTTGTTTCTCTAGTTTCAACAACTCTTGGATTCTCAGTCTTCTTGTGTGCATGTCATCTTCATCCAAGATGTTCCTTGTTGCATCTTCTTCAATGCATTCACAATGAACATTGGTATTAGGGATGGTAGGAGTATACAACTTCCTAACCCCTGCCATGAAGCCCTCTGGGTCAATGTACCTATAAGGGGCTGCCCCCATTCTGTACTTCTCCAACCATTGACCCACTTCATCAATGGCATTCTTGCCAATTGTAAAGTTGGAAATTTTGAATTGCCTAGGGGTTATAGTCCCCTTTTTGTGTGGTGCAAAGTGCTCATTATCTGTTAACATCAACTGTCATATGAATTCCATTGCAGCTACTCTTGCAGGCACATGATATGGTAATAAATGAGGTGGGTGAATACACCCATATACTCTGATAATGGTGTAATTCTCCTCCAAGAAGAAATCACCCCAATTATGTCTTCCAGGTGAATTATCAGTATACTCACAGGGCCTGAGCAATTGTATAACCTTCAAAGGGACTCTAGTCCTGCTTGTCCCCAAACTATGTACAATTGGATACACAACCCAATTTTGAAAAGCACAGTAGTCACACTCCCTAGAAGTGTAATTCTAAACCCTCACCCAAAACTAGATAGGATTTTGTGTTGTTTGATAGAATCTCTGAGGAGTTAGATTATTGACATCCATGATGACAAAATTAAAGTATAAAAGGAGGTGCATTAGGACTGAGTAATGCAAAAATTTAGGCTCCTTCTCCTTTGGATTCTTTAATATTTTCTGGGTTGCAACAAAACCCTCATGCATTTCATCTATTATATGTTGAATATAGTCATAGTTGGTGCTTGAATGCACCTCTTGCAAGTCTTGTACCATCATTAAGATGCCAGCATTGACTTTCTCTACATCTCCATCTATCCCTAGCACTCTACATAGGGCATAAGCATTATACTTAATGTAGAAGTGTAGATCCTTATAATAATATGGATTTGGCTTGGCCATAGGACCTAAGTAATTTTTCAATTCCTTTAACATGTGTTTCTGTAGTAAGCCTTTAGCAATACCAGGCTTTGAACTGTACCTCTTCTCCTGCTTTGTCATGTCAATTTTAGTAGACATAGTACTAAATAAGCCAAAGGCTTGCATGAATGAATTCCTATTTAATATTAGCAGGGCAGTGCCATCATCCCTTTTGATGGTCTTTTTTAGGACATCATAGTGATTGGCTATGTCTAAAAATAGGTCTACATCTAGGAAGACATCAGGAACAAGCAACCTAGCTAAGCCACATGTCCAAGGGTTTGATAATGGGATGGGCTTATTAGAATTTTTATAGAAATAATTGAAAAGGGAGAAACATGTTGTTCCTGGAGTTACAGCATCTCGAATGTTCTTATACTCATCAAGGAGAACATTAGCATTGGCCTTCTTATTCTACGTTGAACCAGGCAAGAGACGTAGAAACTCATTAGAGAAACTCGCCTTTCCTTTCTGTTCCTCTTCACTCCCTCCACTTGTTGAAGCAACACTCATAGCCCCGCTCATAGCTGCAACACACTGAATCTCCTTACTCCTTACCAATATTGAAACAAATCTATCTCAGATATCAGCTAACTATCCTGTGCATAATTTCCTGCAATTTAGAATTCTCTTATCAACATTGAAAATACTAAAAACTGAGCAGAATACCTCTTTTTCTGAAAACTTAGCAACTTGGGCTCTTAAAGACTGAAAGCATGGTGAATGAAAATGAATGCACCATCAACTCCTTATAGCCATCATTCAGAGTACACAACCCATAATTCAGAAACATCAGTTCTGTCATTAATTTGACATACTGTGAACTTGAATGAAAACCTAGCCGTAGTTTCTGAGCTTGACAAGAAATCTAATTTTAAAAAATGAATCCTTGGAATAATCATACTGCATTCAAAAGGGCTGACATGTCACACTGTGATTCATTAGCTATCTTACATCTCAGCTACTCTTTTTGCACAATGATCAAAATACAAGCCTGTGATTGGTTGTCGGGCGATTCATACTGTCACATCAAAAATTGTCACCATTTTTTAGATCTTTGGATCAGTCGACTGCGTGACTGCATTAAGTCTCTTTGTCGCGGGCCTCTATCATTAACCATGGTTCCATCTCAAGACTTGGCGACAATGTCCTTTCTTAACTTTGGCTGACCCAATTCACAATCTGGCGATCATGCGACATAACTAAAATTATAGTTGCGCACAGTTAATACTAACTCATCATTCTTTCTGAGACTTAGCGACTAACCGTTGCTTTTAACCTTTTACAGTTATCTCATTGTCGCCAAATGCTCTTGTTTTATTTCAAGACTATGCGACAATGCGTAGTCGCCCAATCGCAGGATATAAGTCCTGAGCATTTAATTTTACCTTAACCAGTTATAAGCGCCCCTTTTCCACTTCTGATGACTGTGCAACATACCTTAATCGCTAAGTCGGGAGAACATTTTCCTTAAGGCACCTTTCTTCTTAGACTTCGCGACCACCGTCAGATCCTCTGATCTTTTTATCCTATGACTGTCGCTTAATTGCTATATGCTCTTGTATACCCTTAAACCCTTCTCAGACACCACAACTGAAGGGAAAGTACCTAGTCTCGTTGTCGCTGAATCCATTTTCTCCTTCTGGCGACCACCCGACAATCTTTTACTGCAAACCACAAACGGTCAGTCGCGAAGTCTGGGTTAGAATTTCTTAACCGCCGTTCCATTTCAAGACCCCACGACTAAAGGCTTCGCCTAACTGTTAACTTTGACTCATTTGGCGATAAAGCGACAAAAGGTAATCGCGAAGTCTGAAGACATTCTGATAACTGTTAAGAATCTCCTGCGATCACCTGACTAAGCAGTGGATCCCTTATTTTCAATGCTTTATAACATAACTATCTCGCGACTACCCGACATGAAAGGAATCGCTGAGTCTCAGAAGGCCAAAGGAATATTCTAAAGTTGAACGAGACCACGCGACACAAAGGAAAATGCCAAGTCGGGAAGACTTATGGAATATTCGCTCAGGATATCGCGACAAGGCGATTCAATTGAAACACATACCTTAAGTGAACAAAAAAAGTAACAATGAAACAGAATGACATGACTTAGGGTTTATTTTCATCGTTTAATACTTGGATAGCCTAGGGTTTTCAGGGTTTTACAATTTTAGTTAGGTTTAGACTTGAAAACCTAAAAACATGGCACAGATAAGGCAACAAGGAACGAGAGATAGCTGAATTGAAACCACCAGATTATAGAGAAGAGGACAGAGAACCAAGACAACTGCCAAAGCAAGAAATACAACCAACATGCGATTTGTGAGTGTGTTTGTCTCTCATGTTTTGATCTTGAGCCTAGGTAGGTTAACTAAGTGTATAGTGGGGAAGTGGCTTGCAATGGGGGTTTAGGACCCTAAGCAGCTACTAGGTAAAACCATTGGCAAGTTACTTAATAAATGAAAATATGATACATTAAAAGGGGTTTAAAATGAACTAATAAGATGTCTGATTCTTTACCCATGCCTTGAGTGTTGTCACATGATAGGATGGGAGTTGGGATCCTTGTCTTCGCGAAAGGATCACCGGGCCACATAGTGTCACTTGGAGACCAGGGTAAAGAGGTACTACAAGGATTACCTTCAAGGTTGGACTTATGTGATGACACTTCTTTATATACAGCTTAGGTTATCCTACGTGTGTCAGTTATCTTTGGTGTTGTTTAGTATTCTTTGTTATGGATTATAGTGCTTCTAGGACCTTCCTTTGCATTGGAGTATGAGGTCATGTGTACCCTATTTTGTATTCTTGTTGTATACCCCATGTGATGGGCCTATTACTATCTCCTCATCATGGTGGGAGTGGACCTTTGGTTCCAGATGGTCAGGTGGTAGTGATTCTTATTACCATTGTGATGCAGGAGCATCCTAGGGTAGTTGGCTATCCTGCATGTTTGGGAGATTTGATGGAGTTGTGTGGACTTAATTTCATGTGTGAGGGATTTGGTAGAGTTGTGTGGACCTACTTGGGTCTTTGGTAATTGGTTTTTATGTATTTAATGGAACTTGGCAAGGTCTGGGTTGCTTGGCATGGACCGGGAGGAGATCGGCCTTGCTTAGGAATTTGGTGCCTATTACAAGCCATATAAGTAATTTTTCACAAAGATTTAGAGGATGAAAATTTTAGGGATTGAAGAGGGCCTAAATTTATACCTACAGTTCGAAGCACGAGTCCTAATTCATCCGGAGCTAGGAGATATCGCGATTTTACTAAGACAACTATTTTGGGCATTTAATTGTTGTTGTTGGCCGACTTGTGGCATTTAATTTCGGTATT
>MU224719.1:2039387-2063394 GCA_018584345.1 Thuja plicata
AAAACTTATCACTTCAAAGGTGTTATGGAATGTACATGCAACATAAAACAAATTTAGAGATATATCAAAAGGGTAATACTTCTCAGATGATAGACCAATTGACTGAGGCCTCAATCAACAGAATTTAACCATGCAAAATGAGAAAACCAATTGAAAATATAGACTATAAATCAAATTAGGAAGCATTCACATCAAACTATCACTTTGAAGAAGTTCTATTGGTTTATCTGAGGGACTAATTGTAAAATGATAATGAAACAATTGCATACATGAAGAAAAAGGACTTATCTTTATTGATTATGAAAATAGTACAATAGAGTTCACATTTGCAGTTATTGATCCATCTAATCCATCTATCAAAATTGTATTATTGTTGTATTCCCCTCTATTTACATTTTACATTATGTATATATATGTGTTTTTGTGGTTTTCACACCTTTTAGGGTGAAAAGAAACAACTCTTATTACAAATTATTTTGAAAAAACAATAAACTAACTAAAAAATAACTACCTAACTTTCGGTTTTACTTTGGTCAAAAATCCAAAACACCTAATGAAAAGCTAATATTTCTGCTGGAGATAGGAAATTTGATTTCCCAAACTGGGTTATTTTTAGATTTTTAAAATTCAACCATCTTTACCCTCTGTCAAAATCATCTTTGTAGTAGGTCTAAATTCCAGCATTTTTTGAAGGCTTCGATTAGCTTGTTCTATTTATTTGTGTCATAAAGCTTCCTTCCTTTGATATTTTCTTTTATGGAGAAATATGCTTCTTGATAATGGTTTGGGACTTCTAAATTATCAAATTTTAGGGTACCACCAGGTACCAACTATGCTTTCTTCTAATTTTACTTCTTTTTGTTCATCTTTCTATTTCTCTTCATTCCTTTCCATAAGATTTGATTCCTGTTGCATTTCACATTTAGTATATGTTGCCTTCTATACATTTTGATTTGTTGATGTGTTAGTAGTTGAAATTTATTACTTCTGACCATTGGTGTCATTTGGGGGTTCCAAATCGGTGTTCTTTCCTTGTTCTATCTTGGTGGCCTTAGGTTGTCCATCCTTATCCTTATCTGTATCAACTGGTGTCTCAATTTCTATGTTTGGTATGTCTTGTACAAACTCAGTATTAACAGTATCATTAATTGTGTAGATTTGTACTTGTGTCATGATCAGATCTTTTCTCATAAAAGGTGCATTATCAATATCCATACACTCGGTATCATTTATTTGTGTATCCATGACATCTTCATCTTTTGATGACTCTTTTGTAGGATCTTCTTCCTCAAGTATATCTTCAATAATGATTTCTGCATTGTCAGTAGTTGGATCAATAGTATCTATTTGCTTTATGCTTTCCTTTATCGGATCAGTAATGGTTGCTTCTTGTTCCTTATCTACTTCATGATACTCGATATCATCTATATAAAATATGTCTTTCCATTCTGCAATTGTTTCCTTCTCCACTGATTGTATATCTCCATTCATTATTCTTAGGGCTCTCCCCTTGACTAGAAATTTGTTTGAATGCTTCTTTAATGCTTCATGAATTTTAGATGGTGCAAGGTTGGGAATAGTGTGTGCAAGAGATCTCTCTCTCTCTCTCTCTCTCTCATTTCCTTTTCTACATTGTGTTGGTGTTTAAAACTGTTATGCTTTGAAATCCACCCATATACCTTGAGACTAATTTTAGTAGTGGTTAGCTCCAAGTATGAAAGCTCTACAAGGTAACTGGACCAACTATAGGGACAAGACTGCCCTCTGCACTTCTGGCTTTGCAAAACCAAGGTGGGTACACCTAATCCAAATAAACATTCAACTCTTTACAACTCCTTATAATTCTAGATTTTAACAATAGATAAATGGTAAGAAAGTATGAAATGATAACCACTCATTCAGTGACTCTTCACTACCATGCAGGACACACAACCAATAACCACAAAACTCAAAAGGAACTAAGATGGTTTTGATATTTTTGATAGGGAAAAATATAGCTAAATCTATTCAAATATGTATCAATGTAGAAAATGGTAATTACTGATCAGTGCTTTATCCATTGGGCAATGTTTTTAGTTTAGATACAGGACAGAGAAACTAACTATTGTCAAGGACTCGAAACCATAAATACAAATAATTCAGATCAAACACTTCTTATAAGATCCTTATGTAGACAAACCCGAAGAACTTATGTCATATCCAAAGTAATATTTTATTCGGTCCTAGATCAAAACTAAGGACTAATGACATATACACAGACAAATTCTATGCAATTAATCAGAAGATTCACAACTCAACAGGTAAGCACCAAGGAGAGACTTAAATATGAAAGATTGTAATAAGTACAAAGAATCTAGCTTTAATTCCAAAATTCTTCAAAACATATGCCACTTCAATAAATGCAAAAGATCTACAACTTTCTATTCTATAATGATACTCTCTAGATATACATCTGGTATACCCACTAGAAACAGTAAACAATTCTATGCCTTATGTTACTTCCCCAAGTTTTCCAACCCTTCTAAATGATCTTGGAAGTCCTTTTATAGACCACGGACTGTAAAAAGCTTCAAATCATTTAGGGTAAGGGCTAAAAAATTTAAAAACACTACATGACAGAAGAATTTAATTCATCTCAATAACCAAGTAGCTCTGTCATTAGCAAGTAGAAACATTCCTTTGATTCATTCTATTTGAAAAATCTTATCTAGCCTCCATCCATCTTGGGAAACTGAAGAAAAATGCCTTGCAATAGGAATAATAAATGGAATGTTTGGCTCACATTAATTACCCCAGGAAAACCTAGCCCTTCAGAATCACAGAACACCAACTATCCTTTCTTGAAAATCTCAGGACTTTGAGAATCTTATCTGATCTTTATTATAAAACTATGGAAATAATCCCTTATTAATGGCAAAGAACGAAACAAGACAAAACAAAGGATTTAATTTTTTTATCAAATTAACCAAAAAAATTAAAGAGATAATCTCTACATAAATGCATTTAGAACCTCCAAGATTTCCTTCATACAACATCCAACAGGTGTACAAACATGACCCAGAAGATCAAATTCATCAAACAAATGCTCTGCAACAAGATGACACAATTCACCTCTTGAAAACCCTAATGGAAACATTTAAAAATTTGAAATTTGGTTACAAAGGCTACAGGTAGCACAAAAAATAGCATCAATGGTTGAGGTTTGAAAACTTTTCAGACTTTAAAACACCGCCGTAGATCTTCCTCTTAATCACTAGGGCATCAAGTAAAAAAAATACTTAAGCCCGGTCAAACTCCACTGACCTCCATGTGGCACCTCCCCATTTAGCCTTAGAACCACCTATCCCTTACCTTTCTGCATAAGCCCCACACTCCTTACCATCAAAATGTACACGTGGCAAGATCTTCGCCATCATGTGATGCATATCTTCCCTGCGTCTTTCCTTTGCACAATGGTGAAGATCCTTTGGATTTGATCTCCCTTTTACCACCTTCATCTTTGCCCATGCTTCCACGCGTCACCCTTTCATTTTATCCACCTTAACAGTCCCATAATTTATCTCACCGACTATGCCATGTGGGACCACCTAATTCGCTGGGACCTCTGCCACCTCCTGATCCTACTTGTCCCTACCACCTCTCATTTTGCCACATGTCAACACTCGCACCATCATGCTATCTGACTGGACCTATCATAACTCATATCGCACCATAACACTCATGCTGACATATGTCACCCCTTGACCATGTCACCTCTATACGGGCCCATAAAATTATCCTTCTTGTCTGTCAGGTCGCTGCCACTAACCACAACTTAACCGCTTAACCTCAAACTGCTAGCCAAAAAGATGCATGCCTTTTGGCACTTAACCTCTGCGATTTTGGTTATAAAAATATCAAGTCCTTCATCGCACAACCAATGTGGAATAAAGGACTTAGACCATTTCAAACAAAAGCAAACTAGAGAATGCATCATGGATAATTTGACCACTTTCAACACTTTTAACTGCATAGAGACCACCCAAAGGCAGCAAAACATGATGTCCTCGTCCCTCTACATCCTTCTATCATGAGATAAAGAGAAGAAACCTCTGCAACTAAATATTTCTGTCATTGAAGCTTTGTAAAAAGCTCAAAATAGTACTCACAGAAATGAGTACTAACATAGGCTCTGATTGAGGAAGGTTGAACACAAGTTCAATGCTAGATTCCAGAACTTTGAGTTGAGAAGACCACCTACAGGAAAAGAAAACCCTAACCTACAAAAAACAAAGAATATGTACACAAAACTTATTTACAACTGATTGTTCATGGATTCAAAAAGAAACTTCAAGAGAAATAGAACTTTAGGAATTGTCCATGAATCGATAATTCCATAATATTTTTCAGTTAAATCCTTTAAAATGTAAGAATCAAAACCCCATTTACTATCAATGATATATGGTCCTAACTAGATAAGAACAAAATTGCCATATTTTCCTTTATCCTCCAATCTGGCATTCCACATCAAGACCAAATTATTAACTTCAAAACTCCTTGCAATGGTTCTTTTGTCAAACAGATCCTTACATTGAAGTTGCAACCTAATATTCTCATCATGTGCTTCCCTTCTTGATTTGTCTAATTGTATCAAATCATCCATTTTGATCCTCATCTCATTATCTAGTTCTTCATCATATTTTTTGATAAACTTGTATATTTGCAATAGGTTATTTTGAGGCAACCTAGCATGTATACCATACACTAAATCAAAGGGTGCACAACCAATGACTTTCTTCGCTGTTACTCTGTCAACCCACAATGCTTGTTGCAACTTTGAATCTCAGGCCCTTTTGTTTTTATCTAACACTCCTTTCAGAATTTTTATCAAGCTCTTATTACTAGATTTAGCTTGACCATTTCCCTGTGGGTGATATGGGGAAGAATAAGAAACTTGAATTCCATACTGCTGACAGAAGTCACTAAAATCTTCAGATCTAAAACACATAGCATTATCTACCATGATAGTTTTAGGACAACCAAACCTAGTGAGAATATTTTGTAGCATAAAATTAGTAACAACTTTACTAGTAGCCCTTTTGGTGGGAATTTCTTCAACCCACTTAGTAAAGTAATCAGTTGCTACCAAGATCCATGAATGACCTCCACTAGACTTGTTAGGAATCTCTCCAATGAAATCCATTCCCAATTTTTGAAAAGGTGCATCAACTGTAACATGCCTCAAAGGTAAATTCCCACTAAAATTAAGCTTTCCTGCAAATCTCTGGCAAGCATCACATTTCTTGACATAACTGTGGGCATCCTTGAAGATAATAGGCCACCAAAAACCATACCTCATAATTTTATGTGCAGTATTCTTAGCCATGTAATGGCCTCAACATGCACCATTATGCATTTGCTCCAACAAGTTCTTGGATTTATCATAGTCCACGCATTTGAGCAATACTCCTTCATTGCTCCTCTACCATAACTGACCTTGTATTATTGCATACTTAATGGTGTGCAACCTAACTGTTCTATTTATGTTTTCATCCATTTCAAGAGGCAACATCATTTTATGTAAATATCCAATGATGTGCTTATACCATCCACAACAATCCATGTCACAAATATAAGGTCTTTGTTCTTATTCTAACATATTTACCTAATTTGTATCTAAATTGCTCTGAGCCGTTAATTTTGCAAGTCCTAGGCGAGTGACCAATTTGGTGATCTGAATGTCAATATTAAACTCTTGGATTTTGTTTATCCATCTACACCTCCTTCTTGAAACTTCTTATTGAGCTAGAATGTCCTTCACAACAACACTAGGCACATAAGAAATTATAGATTCTCCTACCAAATAATACCTTAATGCTTTGACAGCTTTAACAAGAGCATATGCTTGTTTTTCCATGATGTCATATTTTAATTTTGTTGCTTGTAAAGACTTACTAAAAAAGAAATGGGTTGTTCAAAACCCTCTGAATTCTTTTGCAACAATACTGCAACACCAATATTGTATGAGGAAAAGAAGAAATTCTGCAAAGGTTTATCATAATCAGGTGTTCTCAAAACATGAGCATCTTTAATAGCTTGTTTAATACCTGAGAATTCTTTAGATGCTTCTTCACTCCATTCCACCTTGGCTCCTTTCTTCATCATCTATGAAATGGGAATACTTATTTCTGCAAAATTTGTAACAAATCTCCTTAGGAAATTCACTTGTCCAAAGAAAGATTGAATGCCCTTGACATTTTTTGGTTGCGGAATTTTATCAATAGCATCAACCCTTTCAGGATCAATTCCTACTCCATCTTTAGATACAATATGTCATAGGATTTTTCCCTCTGTGACTCCAAAAGCACGTTTCTTTGGGTTAAAAGAGACCCCATATTCCAAATCTCTAACAAAAATCTTCTCAAGATGATCACAGTGTTGATATTATTTTGCTGAATAAGTTGTTAAATCATCTTGATAAACAACTAAAATGTTATTTGTGAAATCTGAAAATGCCACATCCATGGCCCTCTGAAAGGTTTCCCCAACATTTGTTAATCCAAAAGGCATTTTCACATAAACATAAGTACCCCATGATGTGGTGAATGCAGTCTTAAATTTTTCAGATTCCTTAACCATGACTTGGTTATATCCTGAGAACCCATCCATCATAGACATTAATTCAGACCCAGTAACTTTTTGTAACATGACTTCCATATTTGGTAATCCATAATTATCCTTTAATGAATTGACATTCAAATTTCTAAAATCTACACAAACTCTGATATCACCATTTTTTTTCTCACTGGTACCAAGTTTGATACCCATGTAGAATGTTTGATGGTCTTGATAATCCCAACATCTCTCATCTTTTTTAATTCTTCCTGCATTTTTGGCACTAGGGTGGGATTGATAGGTCTCATTTTTTGTCTGAACAGCCTAGTGCCCTCCTTTAAAGGAATCTCATGTTGAAACAAATCTTCTCTATAGGCCTTTAAATCATCATAAGACCATGCAAAAACATGTCTATATTTTATGAGAAGATCAACCAATAACTTACTAATTTTAGGAGACAACTTTTTACTAATATGCACATTCTTAGGGAACTCAGTTGTTCCTATGTTTATTCCTGCAAATATTCAAGTTTACTTACCTTATTTGTAGAAAAAGACTTGTCTTTATTATCAAAAGCTTTTTCAAGAGTAACTAACCCCTTGGGAACTCTATTTGACTTTAATTGAAGCACCTCTTTACCAAAAATGGTATCTTTATTATCCAAGGTTTCAATACATCCACTAAAATCCATTTCTTTGTTTAAAAAGTTTGCTTCATAATTCAAAAAATTTAGAATATCTAAGTCATCTTCAAAGACTTGCCAATTTTCAACATTGTTTGGTATTGAAGGCCTAGATTGAATCTCTATTTTAGAAATTTCTACAAATGTAATATCCTCGGGTCTTAAAGCAATGTTTGCTAGTAAATCTATCATTTTGTTCTATCCTCTATCTATCCAATAAATACCAAATGCATCAAATTTTTCCAATTCATCCCAAACAACATTTCTATATTGCTTAAGTCCCTGATTTTTTGAAACATATTTGGACTTAATCTGAGATATTATCAATTCAGAGTCTCTAATCATTCTGAGACTCTTTATTCCATGTTTTGAGGCTAATCTCAAACCTATTAACAAAGCCTCATATTCTGCAACATTATTTGTGCATGTAAACAATAATGTAAAATAAAACTTGAAGGTCTTACCACTAGGAGCTATCAATAGGATTCCTGCACCAGCTCCTTCCCTAAAACTTGCTCCATCAAAATACATGGTCCACAAATCACTTCGGTCCATTAAATTGTCTTTGTCATTATATAACAACATAGGCTGATTTCTTCCTTCAACCTCTTTCTTTTGTACTTGAAAAGATCCAATATCAATATCCACAAAACAATTCATATCTGTATCTTCATTTACTTCAACCATACAAGGAGTCCTACTTTCCAGGGACACCTTGATATTGTTACCATCAATATTGAAAGTGACAAAATATAAATCACATTGCATACTTCCTCCCATTGAAGCACTCCATTTTATTGATAGCAACATTCCATAACAAGAAGGAATATCAACAACCAAGACACTCATTGTCAGCAGTTTGTCAGGACAAACAACCAACCTATAAGGCAAAGCCTTAATAGTACCAATGAAAAGGATTTCTCTTGAGTCCATTTCCTAAAATCTTCCATGAGGGGTATCAACCTATAATCCTATTGACTTCATTATCTCTACAGGCATAACAATATTAGATGCTCCTGAGTCTATCATACAATTTTTTAGCATCTTACCATTGATAATCAAACTTAAGAAAAAAGGATCAAAAACTCCTAAGGGAGTATTTACGTGATTTGTATTCAAATAAATCTGAGGGATTTCTGAAATCATTTCTTCAGACTCTTTTCCCTTGCTTCATGACTTATCTTGTATAATTTTCATCTTTTCATCACTTTTTGGTTTTTTAATTCTTATTGAAGAAACACCATCTAGCAATGATAGGACCCTCTCTTTATGTTCCTCAATTCTCATCATTTCCAAAAATGGAACTTTAACAATTATTTGTGACAATAGACGCCCCATATCAACAGGGGTGTATTTTTCATCAGAGGATTCTTGTTTTTCAAGACTAATATTACCATCCTCAACTTGAGTGGTCAGAGTTGGCTCTTCTTTCTTTGATTTCTTATTGTCCGTTTTAGGAGGGGAACACTTTGTTTATGGTGTTTTGGCTTTCACCTCATACACAATGTTTGAACCATTTGATTTGTGTACACTTTTGACTTTTAACTTACTTATATTCTCAGCAGACCTTCCTTGAAGGTATTTATTATCTGCAGAGTTACCGCTTTGCTTGTGTTTATTATTTGCTTTGGTCTATTTGAAAATAAAAGTAACTAGTTTTCTTTTTGCTCCACCAACTGTTCTATTTCTCAAATCATAATTACTTCTTGCTTTGGTGACCAAATCAACTATAATCTGTGTTATTTCCTCATCAGAGGGTCTTCTTAATACTATAATTTCCTTACTATTCTGAGCATTACACCCTACATTATCAACTTATCCTTCTCCTTCATCATCATGAAAAACTTGTTGATCATATGCTTCTACTCTGCTTCGTGAGCCTGAGACATCATGATTCTCACTTTCATCATCAGAATCTACTTCAAGACATGAAGATGAGTAGGTCATGGCACAATCACTGTTATCATATAACTTATTTTCTTCCTCTCATTGTTCTTCATTTGCATAAATAGTCAGAGCAACAGAACAATAATCAGGATTGTGTGGAGATTGACAGGCTTCACACCAATAATCCTCATTACACATGTTAATAGAATTTATTTGCAGAGGATCAGGGGTCTTAATATTAGGCTTGTCCTTCCTTTGTGAGAGAATAGGTTTCCCATCCTTCCATTGGGTATTATAAGGAAAATTTTGCATCTTTGGCTGCTGATTATAACTGATATAGGATGACCTATTATTATTTGGAGCCCTATAATCTTTATTTTCTGATTTTTTATTTATTTATCCTATTAAGCCTCTAATCTTCTCTTTTACCCATTTTCCCTGATACTCTCCTATTCATTTCTATATTAACAGTTGTCTTATAGGCCTCACTAATGCTTCTAGAATTCTTGTCTCTAAGATGATATCCTATTTTAGGATCAAAAGCATTTAAATAAGTAGCAAGACATACCTCCTCATCAAGCCTTATTTTTTGGAAAAGCCTGTGCATAGCCTTTTGGAATCTTGTATTGAATTCAACAACTCCCTCATTACAATTTTTCTTGATATTGTTAAATTCATTCAACAAGAATCCTTTATTGGTATTATCACCATATTGATCCTTAAAGTGATATTTTAGCTCATCCATTGATCCCATTGAATCATGAGGTAATGCATTAAACCAACCCCTAGCATCCTCAACTAGAGATAGAACAAAAAGCTTCATAACTACATCTTCATGTATAATATCATAATCATCAATGGTATGTGTAAATTTATTTAGATGTTCTTCACATGTGATACATTATTTCTAGTAAATTTAGGGAGTTTATGCCTAATTTCATTTGGAAATGCATTAGGATAACCATGGATACCAATAAAAGAAAATTGTTTGTACCTCTCTGCATGGATTAGTCTCCTTTGGAATCTATCATCATTATGGAAAGTAGATGCTTTGGCATTTGATGTTGAGGTAGTTTCAACACCAGCATAAGAAGGTTGACTATATTTCCTAAGAAAATCAATCTTCTTTTTCTTTTCTAAAAGAGCGGCCTCCAATTCTGATTTTCTAGCTCTCTGTCCATAATCTCATTCTCCCTTCTGACCCTTTCAAGGTTAGTGTATCCTTTAGATACTTGATCCAATGGAACTTTGTGACTTTAAGGTTCATTTATTTCAACTCTTATCACCTTCTTTTTTCCCTTATCTTTAGGGCTTTGAGTAGTAACTTTTCGATGGGCGATAGGTTTCTCTTCATCCTTCTTAGGTTTTTCAACATAATTTGTTGCCTATTGTTTCAACAATTGCTTTTGTATTTTCTTATTTTTCCTCTCCTTCTCTCTTTATTTTTTGATGACCCACTGCTCTTGGAGGAATCTATTATATTCATCTTCATTTTCAGAGGAATTTTCAAAATATAAGGAATTATTGTTAGATTCCTCTTCTTCTCTCTCACTAGGAGAATTGTAGTCTCCATATGCATCCAATCCCAATTATGGAGCCTCTTCATATTTTGATGGGTTTCCTTCATGGCTATATTGGGTTGGATGTTTTCTCCTAATGTCCTCTTATCTTCTTGGAGATGGATTATCTTTGTTCTTCTTTTTTCTCCAAGGTTGTCCCGCCCTAGAAGTAGTTGGAAGTCCACTTGCCAACTTAACTTCAGGATTCTCTTTCACTCTAGATCTGGTATTCATATTGATTAAATATGTATTTAAACAATAAATATTACTCAACACTAATTGCAAAGATTTCTTTGAGTTGCCACGCAACACAAGTTTGGGAAAATACAACACTAGCTAATATGAATACTACAATGAGGAAATTGATAAGACAAAGGATTACAACCAAGGGCTAAACAAGACTAACTTTGTTCTTTCAAGGTTCAACTACTCAGCAGAGTTGCCATTTTGTTGGTGTTTAAAACTTTTATGCTTTGAAATCCACCAATATACCTTGAGACTAATGTTAGGAGCAGTTAGCTCCAAGTATGAAAGTTCGAAAAGGTAACTGGACCAACTATAGGGACAAGACTGCCCTCTATACTTCTGTCTCTACAAAACCAAGGCCGATACACCTAATCTAGATAAACATTAAACTCTTTACAACTCCTTATAATTCTAGATTTTAACAATAGATAAATGGTAAGAAAGTATGAAATGATAACCACTCATTCAGTGACTCTTCACTACCATGCAGGACACGCAACCAACAACCACAAGACTCAAAAGGAACTAGGATGGTTTTAATGTTTTTGATAGGGAAAGATATAACAAACTCTATTCAGATATGTATAGATTTAGAAAATAGTAATTACTGACAGTGCTTTATCCATTGTGCAATCTTTTTAGTTCAAATACAGGACAAAGAAACTAACTATTGTCAAGGACTCAAAAACATAAATACAAATAATTCAGATCAAATACTTCTTATAAGATCCTTATGTAGACAAACCCGAAGAACTTATGTCATATCCAAATCAATATTTGATTTTATCCTAGAACAAAACTAAGGACTAATGACATATACATAAACAAATTTCATGCAATGAATCAAAAGATTCACAACTTAACAGGTAAGCACCAAGGAGAGACT
Organism: Thuja plicata; assembly: GCA_018584345.1. Taxonomy (NCBI): domain Eukaryota; kingdom Viridiplantae; phylum Streptophyta; class Pinopsida; order Cupressales; family Cupressaceae; genus Thuja; species Thuja plicata. The sequence goes on from MU224719.1 coordinate 2,051,242, forward strand.
TAAATCTAAAAGATTTTATTAAGTACAAAGAATCCAACTTCAATTCCAAAATTCTTCAAAACATATGCCACTTCAAGAAATGCAAAATATATGCAACTTTGTATTCTATAATGATACTCTCTAGATATACATATGTTATACCCACTGGAAACCGCAAACAATTCTATGCCTTATGTTACTTCCCCAAGTTTTCCAGCCCTTCTAAATGATCTTGGAAGTCCTTTTATAAATCAAGGACTACAACAAGCTTCAAATCATTTAGGGTTAGGGCTAAAACATTTAAAAACACTACATGACAAAAGAATTTAATTCATCTCAACAACCAAGTATCTCTCTCATTAGCAAATTGAAACATTCCTTCAATTCATTCAGTTTCAAAAATCTGATATAGCCGCCATCCATCTTGGGAAACTGAAGAACAATGCCCTGCAGCAGGAATAATAAATGGAATGTTTGGTTCACATTAATTACCCCAGGAAAACCTATCCCTTTGGAACTACATAATGCCAACTATCCTTTCTTGAAAAGCTCACGACCTTGAGAATCTTATCTGATCTTTATTATAAAACTCTAGAAACAATCTGTTATTAATGGCAAAGAATAGAACAAGACAAAACAAAGGATTTAAAAAAGTTTATCAAATTAACAAGAAACCCTAAAGATATAATCTCTGCATAAATGCATTTAAAACCACCAAACTTTCCTTCATACAACGTCCAACAGGTGTACAAACACAACCCAGAAGATCAAATTTATCAAATAAATGCTCTGCAACAAGACGACACAATTCACCGCTTGAAAACCCTGATGGAAACATTTTAAAATTTGAAATCTGGTTACAAAGGCTACATGTGGCACAGAAAATAGCATCATCGGTCAACGTTTGAAAACTTTTCAGACTTTAAAACACCACCGTAGATCTTCCTCTTAATCACCTGGGCATCAAGTAAAAAAAATTACTTAAGCCCGGTCAAACTCCATTGACCTCCATGTGGTACCTCCCCATTGGGCCTTAGAACCACACATCCCTTACCTTTCTACACAGGCCCCACACTCCTTACCACCGACCTGGACACATGGCAAGATCTTCGCCATCGCGTGATGCATATCTTCCCTGTGTCTTTCCTTCATGCGATGGCGAAGAACTGTTAGATTTGATCTCTCTTTTACCACCTTTATCTTTTCCCATGCTTCCACGCATCACCCTTTCATTTGATCCACCTTATCGATCCCACCATTTATCTCGCTACCTATGCCACGTGGCACCACCTAATTCGCTGGGACCTCTGCCACCTCCTGATCCTACTTGGCCCCGTCACCTGTCAGTCTGCCACATGTCAACACCTGTGTCATCGCGCTATCTAACTAGACCTATCGTGACTCAGATTGCACCATAGCACCCGTGCTAACACCTGTCACCCCTTGACCACATCACCTCTACACGGGCCCACAAAATTATCTATCATGTCTGCTAGTTGGCCACCACTAACCGCAACTTAACTGCCTAACCTTGAACTACTATCCAAAAATCCGCATGCCTTTTGGTACTTAACCTTTGTGGGTTTGGTTATAAAAAAAATTAGTACTTCACCGCACAACCAATGTGGGATAAAGGACTTAGACCATTTCAAACAAAAGCAAACCAGATAAGGCACCATGGATAATTCGACTGCTTTCAACACTTTCAATTACATATAGACCACCCAAAGGTAGAAAAACATGATGTCGTCATCCCTCTACATCTTTCTGCCGTAAGATAAAGAGAAGAACCCTCTGCAACTAAATATTTCTACCATTGAAGCTCTACAAAAAGCTCAAAATAGTATTCACAGAAATGAGTACTAACACATTGATTGCATATTTTTATCTTGTATCAATTTTGTTGTATAGTTCCTCTGGTAGCTTGTCTGCAAGCTCAATAGGTGTCAATTTGTATCTCAGTAAAGTTATCACAACAACTTCTTCAATCTTCTTCTTTTCTTCTTCGTTCCTTTTCTGATATTTTACATGCCTGAAACCTTCAAATCCTTCTGATTTCTTTAATCCTTCCAGAAAATCATCAAGACTTTATGGAACTCATGAAAGGTCTGCAACTGGTATAGATTTATTACCCTCATCAAAATATATTTCACTCTCATTACCTAGTAATAATCTTCTTCTTGTTCTTTTAGGTTGTTTCCTTCATCTAGATCTCACATAAGTCTTTCCTCTCGATTGAACTATCACTGCAACTTTCTTTTCTTTTGGTTGTACCAAAGATCTGGCATTCCTTCCAATACCTCTCTTACTCGGTGATGCCAATTGTAGATTTTTCTTTTCAACCACAACAATGACTTGTTCTTTCTCAGTGTTCTCATCCAATGTATCGTCAACTCCAAGAGTCTTTGATAAAGCATCAATCATTTTTATTTCTTTCTTGATTGACCTCGATACCAAAATACCTTGCTTGATTTTATCTTTGACTTCCTCTTAGGTGCCATACCTTTTCTCATTAGGATCTTCTGGTTTAGCTAATAAATCTTCTATCTGTTTTGAACCAATATCTATATCCATCTCATATCCCATCGGTTGAATCCATTCAACTCTCAGTTCTACAACCTTAATTATACAAACATCAGTATCAACCTCAAAACATATGTTATCTCGATACTTAGCAATTAGTTGAGGTGGAACTATGTATCTCTTATGCATTCTAGCTTTGAATTAAAAAAAGTAATCAGACATGATTTCATCAAAGTTGTCACCTAGACTTTATATATACTCTTGTATTTGATAAATGACCGGCCTATCAATTTTCCATACTACATCTCCAATGGAGGGAAATGAATTATGGTAGTAAAAGAAAATACATACCAACAGTGAGCCAAATTTCAATATGTTGGTCTTTGCCTTCCTGATTGTATTCTTATTATCATCTATCTGCTTCAACAAAACTTCAAAAATATATATCTAAAGTCCTTTCTTTACTATATTATATGCTAGGTCTACTGCTCCACATGGTACACTATCCACTCGGGATTATTGAAACACTCAGTAAGATATGATATTGCATGCATACCTTAACTCAGGATCCATAACAATAGATATTCTCATTCCTCTGCCATCCCATTGTGCCTTGGTTAGCTCAATGAGCTTACCCTTGTTGATTTTCTTAATTGCCTTGGGTCGGTCTCCAATAGGAAATCCAGTGATAATGTGCAAAACATCCTTAGTCTTGATTGGTTCATCCAACCACATAATCTGGTCATGTGCTCGATTGAGTATCATCCTCACCCATTCGAGCTTGAATTCCCTCAGTAAATGTATTGCATGAATCAATACTTTCATTTCTAGATGTGTGTTCTCATCCTTAACTCTTCCATTCACACACAACTTACTGAATGAAGCATCAATCTCAGCTTCATACAAATCTTCAATTTTGTAGTGAATAAACGTGCAGACATCTTCAATCAACAGAACTCGCTGCGGTGTTGAAGATAATGCTCTTGTCATATCAATTTATGCAGCAATAACTGGGGGCAACTTGTATTTAGGGTTTACTGGTTCAATATTCTTCACTAATATTGGTCTTTGCATCCTTGGTGCCATGATAATCTCCAAATGTATCGAATTAACAAACTAGGGCATACTTGATAAAATACAGCTTTGTAAACTCAACTCGATAAACCAAATATCTTAGAAATTCACTCAATGATTTTGTAAAGATTCAGAAATGCCTTGAATTTGCTTGAATGCTCAACAGAGTGATCGCTTTGCAATGTGCTCAAATGCTCTTCGAAAATGTTAGGTTCAAATGAATTACAAATGTACCTATTAAGCTTTTCCCTGATTAGGGTTTCCAACAACTTTACTTATTTGCATTAAATGTGCTTGCCTAGTCTCTTTTTACCTTTATACTGATAACATAGTTACTTTGCTTAGCCGACTAAACAAAATAACCATACATTACAACTTTCAATCAAAATTTCCACAACTTATCCAAATACATCTTAATATGCTGATATGGATCTTAACTCTATTGCTTAGGAACTATAGTAAGATTTATAATAATCATGTAGTTCCTACATACCTCTCACCTATTAGGTGGAGCTCGATGCACCAGACTCGGTAGAGATGGTGTTGTCTATAGTTCCAAGTGAATTTCCATCCTCATGAGTTTTTCTTCTCCATGTTTTGTTCATCTATTCTTTAATTTCTTCAATAGTAGATGATGTACTCTTTGTAGATTCATCTTCGGTCTGTGAATCTCCTCGGTATCTGTAGTTGCTCGCTAGGTGTCCTGTCCTATGAAAATGGAAACATGCAATGCTAGGGTTCCTCCATGATCTTATGTTAAACCTTATGTGCATCAATATGCAGTTTGCATCAATGTGTCCATATCTTCCACAAGATAAGCATGGAATCCTTGTATTATAATCACATGGTATAGATGAGCCTGCTCGGTTAGTATTTGCATTATTTAGGTTGGGCATCCACTTATCATTTCTTTTCTTTGATTTGCACTCTTCAGTCTTGTGACCATACTTGTTTCAATTCTTGCAGTAACCATCAAACTTAGGTTTCCTTATGTTGTTAGTAAGGTTGGTTCTACACTCAAAAGCTTGATGTCCATACTTATTACATCTAAAAAATAACCATTAAATTTAGGTGTACTTGGTACTTTACCTTTCTTGCTCCTGCAGACATTAGTAGTGTGTCCACACTTCCCACAATAATAATAGCTTGGCTTCTTAGGTTTCGGCGGGGGGTGCAGTACCTTGATCTTTTTGTGCATTAGATGATTCTCCTTTCTCGGTAGTGTTGTTCTCATTGAATCCAATTCTTGATCTTTCATTCAGTTGCTTCTTATTCTTAACCTCTTTGTCTAGTTATTTCAGTACATCTTCATTTCTTCTCAGTATTTCATTTGCATCCTTTTCAACTTTCAATCTTTTGTCCATTCTTTCAATTTCAGCTTTTAGTGCTTGAATCTCAAATTTCTTTCGGGTACAATCTTGATTTGCGTTCAAAAATTGGTTAGTCATATTGTAGTAAACTTGGGTCATCCTTAAGATTTCATTATCTTTCTTAGTTAACCTGATTTCAACTTGTCTTTTGTCATCTCCTACAATTCTCTTTTCATCCTCAACTGTTCTTTTACCTTCAATCAGTTCGGTCATTCTTAAGCTATTAGCATCAAGATATTTCTTCATCAAATCCAACAGCTCGGTAAGTGAATCGTTCTTTTCAAGTAGTTATCTTATAGCAGTATCAGATTCATCAGTCACACTTCCTTCGGATGCAATCTCAAGTGCATCAACTTTTCTTGTGTAACCTTCAGTTCATCATATAATTTTCTTCTTATCCTCAGATATTTCTCAAGTTTCTTTCTCAGATCCATGATTAACTTTCGTGCACTCTCCAACTCAGATTCAAGACCATCAATCTTCTTAAATTGTTTATAACCTTCCATGATTAAGATCTTTAACTCTTAGGTGGTCAAACCTTTAACTCAAGAGTAAAATCTATGATACCAATTGTTGGAATAACTATGGAAAGTTGGGACTGAGAGGGGAGGGGTGAATCAGTACCACTAAAAACTTTTAACCACAACTACTGATTAAAACATATACTGCTGCATGTTGATTACCGAGTTCATAACTTTGAAATAAAAGTAATGTAATGCTTATAAAACCATAACATCAAAACATTAAACAATTGAACTCATAACACCATGATTTTAGTAACACAAAAATCCTTGGTTAGAGGAAAAAACTACGGTGGGGATGACACCCACAACCTTCACTAACTGCAGTATAAAGGGTGCTCGGTTAGAGCTACAAATTTTAGCTCTTTCTGATAGCTTACCTGATTAAAAGTATATAAAAGACCTGTGAGGTCTACATGGTTACAAGATTTTTACAAACTCTACACTTAAAGATGTACCATGTTAAAGGATTTACAAATATAATATCAATTAAGACCTACCCAGTATTGGGATTTAAAGCTCTCAATACAATAGTATCAATAACTTAACAATGTCTATAAAAATGCATCAAATGTAAATGTTGTTCAGACTCTATGTGCTCTGATATGTGTTACCTAAATTCCCAAATTGTGACACTGTTTTGTTATGCTTCGTTGTAGCCAAATTTTTGCTTGGTGCTATATGTTCTTCTCTTTGTTCTTCAATAACTCCTTTAACAACAATAACAATAACAACTCTGTCCTTCTTCTCTATATATCCTCTTGTGTCTCTTACACATACAAAAATCATCCATGATATAAATGAGTTTTGCCTCTTAATCTTATGCGTTAGGTATGCTGTAAATTTCTCTTGACTGTTAGTTCTTCTTTCTAGCTTGGTGACCACGTCACTTTTACCTCGGTACTTTTTGTTTTTCTTGTAAATGACAAACTTTATTTTTTTTCATTTGATCTACGCCTTAGATCTTCACTCTAAATTATTTGAATCGTTGATCATGTAACAAACTGTTATAAATACTTGTATACGCGTAATTAATGCTCTGACAATCATTAAATATGATTTGATCACATTTTTTATTAATTGTCTAACTCAGTTGAGTAACTTCACAATACTCAGTTAAATAATATAAATCACTTAGTGTAATATCAACTTGGTGTACTACATGCGCTTGGTGTAGTGTGTCGCTCGGTAACTGTAAGTGTTTGGTACTTTGTCAACTTTGTTACTTTACTAACTAGCTCGGTGTGCATTACAGACTTGTCTTATACTTGTTTATTACCTTTTTTCGATTGATTCTCCTTGACTCCATGACTTTGACTAAACTAATGACAAAAAAATATCTTGTAGAGATAACATCAGTGTATATTTCTATCTCTTTTCTTGGCAAAGATAGATTTAGGTGATCAACAGGGGAAGCCAACCCATAATCTAGAGAATGGTCTCCATTATAGGTACATCCACACACTTGAAGATTTTTCCATGTTTCATAGGGTTGCTAGGTCTCGTACTTATCATTTTAGGTGCAACTCTCATGACAACAATTTCTTTAGATGTCCTTTCTTTCCACAATGCTAGCACTCCACATTTACCCTAGATTTGGATATGCCCTTTCTTAATTTCCCATGATTACCTGGGCTCTATCCTCTTTTCCTTTTTCATCCCCTATTCTCAATAGTCAAAGCATTTCCTGATGTCTCACCTGTGCTTTTCCGTCACATTTCCTCACTAAGGATAACACCAATAACATCATCAAAATTTAAAGTGTTTGAACTAGAGACAAAGTTACCTATAGCCATGACCATGCCATTCTAGCTTTCAAGCAACGGGCATAAAATCAAGAGAGCCCTAACCTCCTCATCATCAAAATTTACTTTTACAAATAGTAGCTGACTAATAACCATGTTAAAATCATTCAAATAATCACTAATAGACCCACCTTCTGATATCTTCATATTAAATAAATATTTCATGAGAAATACCTTATTTGAGGCTGAGGGTTTCTCATTCAATTTATCTAATGCCTTCATTAGATCCTCCATTGTTGTTTCTTTTTCTATATTGAAAGCTACCAACGATTCCAGACACAACGATATTGCTCCTAGTGCATTCCTATCAAGAACTTTCGATTGTTCATCTGACATAGCTGTCAAATTCTTTTCTTTTTCCACCCAACTTTAAGTAAAGATCCTCTTGATACATATAATCCACCATTTGCATCTTCCATTCGTTGAACTTATCAACCTTAATCATGCCTTCTTCTGATATTACTCCCGCTCAAATATGAGAGTTCCTACAAAATCAATGAAATATACAACACTCTGATACCAATTATCAGGGTTTAGGTAGATATGAACAATAAACAATATTAAGATAATGCAAAAATAGAGAAAACAAAAAATAAATAACACAAAGATTTAACATGGCTCACTCAATATGAGCTTCATACACCAGAGAAATAATTGTCCACTAATTTTATCATCCAACGAAGAGAAAATTACAATATGATACTTTCACATTACACCGCTACTTATTTATAGGCCTTTTAGGCAGTTTACCAATGTCAATTAATAAATTAACCCTAAAAATGTTTAATGAGATAACCTAGGGAAATGTTTGACAAGTTAACCAATAAAAAATGATACATGACGAGTGTACACTACTTGCTTGATTAGTCACCGCAAAACAACATCAGAGCAATGTATTTCTTAGTGATTTGGTAGGAAATATCATATTTAAGTGGGAGCAATGGTAGAGGAAGGCATACTTAAGGTTGATAAGTTCAATGTCCAAAAATATCAGCTATAGAAGATACAAATGACAGATTATCTATATCAGAAGGAAAAACAAAGAAGTCGGTGACTATGTCAAATGAACAATGGAAAGTTCTTGATAGGAAGACACTAAAAGCAATACAGTTGTGTCTAGCATCATCGATGACTTTCAATATAGCAAAAGAAACAACAATAGAGGATCTAATGAAGGCATTAGATAAACTGCATCAAAGAAGGTAATTCTTATGAGACATTTATTTAATATGAAGATGTCAGAATGTGGGTCTTTTACTGATCATTTGAATGAGTTTAACATGGTTACTAGTCATTTAAGTTTTGTAAAAGTTAATTTTGATGGTGAGGTTAGGGCTCTTTTGATTTTATGCTCATTTCCTAAAAGCTAGAATGGCTTGGTCATGGTTGTAAGTAACTCTGTCTCTACTTCAAATACTTGAAAGTTTGATGATGTTGTTGGTGTTATCCTTAGTGAGGAAACACGATGGAAAATCGCAGGTGAGACATCAGGTAATGCTTTGACTATTAAGAATAGGGGATTACAGAGGGAAAGAGGCAAGAGCCCAGGTAATCGTGGGAAATCTAGAAAGGGAAGATCCAAATCTAGGGTAAATGTGGAGTGTTGACATTGTGGAAAGAAAGGACATCTGAAGAAAGATTGTTGGTCTCGGAAGGGAAAACAAGGAGTTGGACAATAATAAAATAACAAGGAAGTAAATGTGGCAGGGGATGTGTTACAATATGTTATGATTCTTTCTTTAGATAATATTACTGATTCTTTTGTGTTAGATTTAGGGGCTTCTTTTCATGCCACACCCCATAGGAAATATTTTCTAGACCATGTTCAAAGTGATTTTGGACAGGTTTATTTAGGTGATAATGAGCCATGCAAAATTTTTGGAAAGGGAAACATACAGATAAAATTACCAAATGGTAATCAATGGTTGTTGAAAGAGGTGAGACATGTTCTTGATTTGAGAAAAAATTAATTTTAGCGAGACAACTAGGAAGAGAAGGTTTCACAATCATATTCACAGACAATTCATGGAAGGTTACTAAAGGTTCACTAGTAACATCAAAAGGGACAAAGGTAGGTACATTGTATTTATGTACAAGTAATATTGATTATTCTATTTGTCGTATACTTCTTGTCCATTTCAACTCGTGGTTGAGGAAATCCCGTGCTAGAATATATGTTTTTTCACAATCTCCATAGTCCTTCAACCCTTTGATGACGATGTTTATTGCCTTCTCCTGTTTGTCTTTTTCCTCTCTTATTTGCCTCTTGATTTGCCTTTTAATTATTTATTTTTGTTCCATTGTCGGTTCATTTACCACTTGGGCCTAAGATTTGGCCTCTTTTATCTGCTCCTTTAATTCATTTTCTCTCATTAACATGTCTGCCATTGCTGCCTAAAACTCTTCTAGTTGTGTTGTAGTAGTTGTTTTCATTGGTTCAAGACTATTTTAATCCCTTTCTCTCTTGTATTCCATTTCTTACTTTAGGTTGATTAACTTTTGTTGTCCTCTCTTTATGTTGTTCTGTAGGCTTAATACCTACTCTTTTAACCACTTGTTTTCCCTCTGAAGTTCCCAACTAGCTACTGCAACTTCGTGTAACTTGTCACTTTCTTGATATCCCTTTGCCTCCAATACTTCAATTCTCTTTTTCATGTCCATAAGGCCACTGACATACAACTCTGATGACCAAATAAAAGGGGAGGAGGAGGGGCTATATAAATATTTATTGCTTGGAGATCCCCCCTCTCCTTCCCCCTTACCTACCGCTGAAGTTTCGATAAGAATCTCTTTCATATCGTCTTTGACTCCTCATTGAACTGTCTAGTCATCTGTTGCATGGTCCATTGAAGCAACTATCGAGATGTTGTTTTTAGCTACCCTATGAATGATCATGATAAGACTTTTCTTCCGTAGTTGTTTCCTCTTTTGAACTTGTCTCCATTTTAGAATCCCTAAATATTGTTTTTCATTCACAAAAAAAATGAACTTATTATTTATGTTGCCTAATCCAACCTGATGAACTTTTGATAGGAGGGATTTCCATTATGGACCATACCACGCTTGTTGTCTTGCTGATTGAAGACTACTTAGAGTCCACTGTATCAACCCTAGGTTATCCAAGTGAAGATTATTACTTAGAGCATGACAACCATTATACCCTTGGGCCCCTGCCTTAAAATTATCTAGACCCAGATCATGTAGTTTGAGCATGGTTCTAGAAAATAGTTTTGAATCCCGAGAAGCCCAAAACCCCAGTTTTCTTGTTCAAAACCCTAGTTTGCCAGTTTGAAGATTTGAAAAGTTTGTAAAAAACCCAGCTGTCAGTTTTAAAGAGATTTTTACTTAAAGGAAATCCTGAAAAAGACAAAGGGAAGAGGGTGGGATAGACCTGTTCTCGTAGCCTGTTGCTAGACCTACAGACTATAAATAACATCTATGAAGGCTGGGAACAAATACCTGCCTTGAAACTTGTCTCCTGCTTCTAGCTTGAAGCCCACAAAACCCCCATTTCTTAAAAAAAATGAAAGCCCTCGTCCTCAGCAAGACCCACGTTCCACACAACCTTGTCGCCTGTCTCCGAAAAACCCTTGTCGCCTCTGTAATTCTAGGGCAGTCGTAATTCATGGACAAAAAATGATAAATAAAAATTATAATGAAAAAATGGACGGTTCAGATTGTTCCAATCGTCTTACACGCCCCTCTATAAATATGGGCCTTTGATTTTGGAAATCAACTGATTCTTTTCAAATATGTATTGCCTTCAGTGGTAATCACAAAAATAGGTAATGACTTCAACGTAGTAAATAATAAATAAAATAGCTAGCAAAGCGTTGTTATATCTTCATCATTATAAGCTTTAAAGTATTGATGGTGAAATATAGATGCTTAATAGCAAAAAATATACATTCATAAAATAGATTTCCTCAAAATGTTAAAATTAAGAATAAAATGGTTACGATAAACTTATTTGTATCAAATTTTTGAATATTCAGAATATACTAGGACAAAGGACCTTCCCCTCATTTCTTTGTTAAATGGGTTTCTCCTAACGTGTAGCTAAATGATGGACCTCCTTGTGTTGTTGTATCCTTTAATCTATTAAAGAAGGATACAACAACAATATGATTTCATCCTTTTTCGATTACTTTCTCCATAGACGGGTAAGTCTTTTTCCCAATATTTCGAATAGCACTTGATAGTAACATTTATAGCACAACAAAATGTAGTCTGTATGAAGATAGACGTCTTCAGTAAAATTAGTGATATGTCAAATTATATTGCTAAGACTCTCAAACAATGTGATGATCCACATCTATAACAACTCTTAAAAGTTGAGTACTTCAAATATGTAGCTAATGGATGATTCCCCTTTTGTTGTTGTAGCCTTCACTTAATTAAACTATTAGGGGAACGCTGGAATAATAGAAGGGAATCATCTTTCTGTCTATGCCCTTACGCGGAAGGCTCACACACATATCAAGTATCGATTTAAAAAAACCTTATAACATAGTTGTTTCTTTCTTTGAGATTTTATATCATAGTACCAAGAAAAAGTTAAATGCATTAATGAATGTTTTTTTAATAAAAATATCATTAATAGTCTAAATCAAGTTTTAAGGTCTATACAGATACATTGGTTTTTGGATTATTTACTCTCATCAAGATATTTATTCATATTTAGACTCATAATGTTTTTTTCTTAAATATACTAACCATTGATCTTAGTACTGTAACCACCTAATTTCGGTCTATCGCAACTATGGACCCTATTTGCCCTAAGTGTGATCATGCCCTCAAGTTATGTCCAAACGACCCTGTTACTGCTTGGCATAATTCTTTTAATCAATTTAATGTCCTAGGTGATTTTTATCACTGATT
>MU224719.1:2064157-2090260 GCA_018584345.1 Thuja plicata
AGGCAATAGGTCGCCTTAGAGGGTTTTATGTGTTTTTATGCTTTTACTAACCCTAAGTTACTAAAACAATGATCTATTGAAGTGTTGGTGGTTTTCTAACAGGTACCCATTATCCCACGCACAAGTACAATAGCAATGAAATGTAAGAATGCAGGAAACACGATGAAAGAAAGTAGTGTGATAGATGGATCAACTCTCTTCAACTTTGGTGAATCAAGGAAATAAAAGCTCGCATGATGTTAATGCGTCGAAATCATCCATGTATTTGTAATGATACCCCATAAATAGAAAATGACTAATGTAAAAAGATATTGACCATGGAACTATGTATTTTAATATCTATAGTATTTTCTTTGCGCGGGCCTTGCAATTGAACGAGTAAGATGTAAATTTTTAAAAAATAATAAATAAAAATAAAAAAGGCTTAGGCCAGAAAAAATAAAAAATAAAAAATAAATGAAAGGATAATGTAAGGACAAAGTCGCCTCTCTTTCGATGGGTCATGAGTATTATTACTGGGACAGCCAACGAAACAAATAAGAAAAATCAATGGCGGTGTCAAATATCTCTTCTGTTTCTCTGCCGACCCGTATGATTCCTGCAACTAACACTCAATTCAGGGAATTTCGCAGGCATTTCCTAAACCTAATCTACGTTTTTTATTTTTATCTTTATATTTCATATTTCAAATCACCAGTAATGCAAACTAACTTATTGGACTAAGAAAAAGAGTTACAGAGGAACAGGTGGTACGAAATACCTTCCCCTGCTTTTATGCGTTTGAAGAGAAAAGCCGAAGAATCAAACGTACACTAAAATTTACATTTTCCAATAACTGATAAAACATCTCTACATATAAAAAAATCCTAAACCTAAAACCCTAATGTTAAACTCGCCTGTTTCTAGCCTTTTGCAATTTGGATTCTCGATAACTTCGGTTTTTCCTTTTTCTTTTTGAAGCTGGTAACATCAATTCGAGGTCAGCCCCGGGGAGTAGACCAGTTAGTTGAGCCGTTCAAAGACACGGACAACCAAAGCAGGCTCGAAACCCTATTCAATGAGCCGAATTGAGAGCGGGGCTCTTGGGTGTTCATGCGTCGCATAGGATTAATCAGATTCCCTTTGGGTGCTGAGCTAGACACCTCTGAGTTACCGAAAAAAATCCACTCGAAGTTATGGTCGAGATAATTTTAGTTTCTGTCAATTTTTCTTGACAAAATATTAGCAATTTGAATATGAACATTTCTCTTAAATTTTATGCTCACCGGCTCATTTTTGGGCCTTTAGTTATGAAGTGATTATAGACAATTAATTTTAGTGGCCATTTTCCCCTGAGTGGCTGGCTATGTTTGTCAATATTTTCCTAAGCTTTTGTTATATAAAGCTGAAAATTGGCTTCAATTTCCATCTAAATAAAAAAAATTCCTTTCACAGTTCGAGAGAAATTTGGGTAAAATGTCTATTTTCCATCAAGTGGCTAGAAATTGAATGAAGGGCCTCTCTGGTCTGCAACGGGCGCTGTTGTTAGTTGGAATGTTGAAAAATCGTTTGAATCCAAAGCAAATGTAAAGAAGAATTTGAAATAAATTATAAAATTCTACTTGCTGTCTAGTTTTTGGTACAGACTTGGCGAGTACTTGCCAGAAGTGAGAAAGATACTTGATTGTTTACTTGCTGGTCAGTTTTGGTGCACTTGTTGTGTGAATTCCAGGGAAGTTTTAGAACTATATCTTTGCCACTAAGACAGTCATGATATCTATGGATTAGGTTCATAGACTAGTTATGATATCGTGTTGAATTTTTCATGGATGGGCTAGGACTTGAACCTATAGGACCTCTGGCGTGCACAATGGTAATCCCTATCCCTCCATGTGGTTCAGAATCTGGATTGGCTCAACTGATTCAACATAAAACCACTTGTATTTTTCCCAAGGAGACAACAATTTCTTTTATTACATCACCAAATTTAAGAAACTAAAAGCTGACATTGAAAAGAATTCGCCAGGATTTCAATGCTTCTTAAGTTTTTTGTGCTGCCTTAAATAAATGACAGACTTGTCCTCACAGCCAAGTTCCAAGTTCCCTCAGTAAGACAATTCCTGAGTTTGAAGACATGAAATTATTCAGTTATTCAGGTTGATACATTTAGACAGACATGATACCAACTTCAGACTTTTTAAGTGCTACAAATCAGAAGATGTGACGGGGAGATTACTAGTATTAATGTTTATCTGCAGACATCCTTTGAAAAAAGGCCCTCGAGTTACTCTAGCGAATTTAACTGTAGACATTGATTCCCAGGGTAGTGCTAATCTTTGATTTTAACTCTCAGACATTTTCTACTGCTTATGTATAAACAACCATGTGCTCCAAAGCTAATGGAAGGAATTGGTTGTCTTTCTGGGCCCTGCCACAAATGAACTGTATATAAATTGTGTCAATCTTAATCTGATCAATGTGGGGATTCTTGTGAGATCCCTTCTCTATGACATGTTTCACCATTCCTTCAAGCATTTTAACCAATACCAACAGAATAACTGTTCCAGATACATCCAAAGTGTTCAGGTTTTCTGCCTTCATCGTGAGCTTATCAATTTCATCAATATCAATCAATGCTGTATGGAACTGCTTCAAATTAAACTTGGCAGCCATGAGATGATTAAACAAGACGGACTTACAGGTTTCTTTGACATACTCTACTGTAACTAGTAGATTCATTATAAGAAAATTGCTTTTATCCAGCTCCACATTGTGGCCACTACAAAATTGCTATGGAACAGCATCTGCAGCAACTTTGTGACTGTTGTGGAATGTCTTCTGCTGCAACTGTGTGATTGTTTTGGAACAACTTTTGCAGCAACTGTATGACTGTTGTGTAATGACTTGTGCAGCATTTTTGTAGCTACTATGGAAGAGCCTCTTCCTTAGCTATTTTTAGTTTTTACAGTATCTCATTGCATGAATCTATTTGCAGACATGTTTTAACCTTGTCATCCTCATTATGGTGGCTCATAAGCCTTAGTTTGAGTTCAATTGTGACCAAATGATCAAAGAGTAACCATTTTATTCCTGCCTAGCTATGCTTGTAAATCAGCAAATTTTGGAGTTCATGGAATTGCCCAAGGTTGCTCTTACATCAGACTATAGGAACCTGTCATACCCCCTGCCGTGAGATCATTGCCTTTCAAATCAGATTGTAGCCTAAATAACAATAAGGCCTAGCTAATAAAATAAAAGAAATCGATACCCCGCCACACTAAGGACAGCCGGCCTTAGTGAAAGACAAGATCACAGCCCTTTGTCTTATAATTAAGTTATTAAATCAAAAGGTGGCCGACTTACTTCTCCTTTAGCAAATCAAATTCATATTTAAATTAATATGATCGCCCATGTTTTTAGCATTCTTCTGCATTTCTGCTCGAGGAATTATTTGTGTTTTTCACATTCTTGGCCAACTTACCTATTAATACCCAAGACAAAGGCATACAAATAAAGGTTCAATTGCTCAAGTTCCTATGTGTAACAAGTGATTCACAAAGACAGCAATTAAGCTGATAGTTATATGTTAATTAAGGCAGCAGTTAGTGAGTAAAGGATAGCGTTTACTTACTTTCAGAAGGCAGCGGTCAGGAGACATAATCCTTTAAATGGATATCTCTTTTAAAAGAGACGTGTCTCCTCAATGGGATATTAAGGTATAATGGGAGTAAGCAATAAATATGCAAGACATTGAACAGGAAGAGGAAGAGATCAGCAATTCAGATCATTAATAAAGGATCAATCAAGACTATTGTCCATTGCATCAGGAAAGTCTGAAAAGGATCAGCAATATACATGTACGTGTATAATTTTATCAATTTTAATCGAGAATCATTAGATAAGATTATTCAAGGGATTTATTGCAAATCCATCAAGAAATAAAAAGGAAAAAATGGATCTGACTGGAACGATAAGGCAGTAAGAATTTGAATCATAAGGCAGTAAGACTTTGAATTGTAAGGCAGTAAGGTATAACAGACTATTATATTTCTGGTGTGATTGGATGCCTTATGTTTGAATCTAATATATATATTAATTGGTGAATCTGGTAAAGAATAAAATTTAATTTTTTAATTAACTTGCCAATCCATCAAGAATCTTAGGATTAGTAATCATTTGTTTGATTTTCCTACAAGCTTAGTTACCGGATTTGCATCTGTGCTCTGGTTCGGATTCACACTTTGGATGCAGTCTTGGTCCATGCTGGATACGTATCCAGGCCTGTGGATATGGCCATGCGCATCCGCGCACATCCACAGTGTTAATGTTTGAGGTAGCTGCGATAGAGCTCCTTCATACCTGTGGTGATATGCTTTGAGTTTTCTCATAAATATATTTGCAATGATAAACTGTGATTATCGTTCTTATTTCTCTGAGAGCTTCTTCTTCTTTCTGAACGGAGATGTCTTCATGTCTATAACCGCCCAGCTAGAGACATAATGCGGCTTTCTCATCATGGTTGTATTGTTCTATTGTAATCAGTTTCCTTTCATATGTATTATTCAAATTATGTTTGTCTCTGTCTCTGTTGGAATGAGATGTATTGGCACCGTAAATAGAGATGACTTGGCATCGTGGGTTCACTTTGTATTTATATCGTCGGTTCTTTGCCTGCGTGGAGTGTGATTTCAAGTGTTGTATACATCTGAAATCCTATCGGTGACGGTTCCTTGCTTAGCAACGACTGTTGTTCTGTATTTGCCATTGTGCGAAAGACAGAATGGATTTGTCATTATGTGGAAGACAGAACGACATGAGTTGTAACTGCCGTCGAGTGCTCTTTGTCTTCCAGCGGTGACTATTTGACTACCATCCGTTTTAGCTCTTCGGGATGGTGTTGAATAAGAGCAGAGTTTATAGATTGCGGGGTGTAGAAATTCAGGAAAGCAAATGTATCATTATTTGTGGCTGTGTGAGCTATTATTGTGTCTGTTTCTGGCATCACAATATCTGTTGTTTTACCTCATCTGCTTCAGGCAATTTTTGGTGTACGATCAGTATATGATCTTGTTGTATGTCAATAATCTCATATCCGTGTGATATATATGGTTGCTATACATATATTGTATATGCAGAGCAAGTGTTGCTAAATCTGTTAAAAGTTGTACTTCTGTAGATTGTTAAGAGTTAACAATCTTTGATCATGCTTGTGAAGCATTGTATTCAGTTTGAGCTTTCAATAAAGTATCTATTTTAGTGTGGCTGGGTTTTTCCCTCGAGTAGGAGGGTTTTCCCAGGGTATCTCAGGTGTTTTCGTGTGTCTTGTTTTATATGTTCTTTGTTGTATGCTATTCTGGTTCCTAAAACTTAACATGGTATTAGTGCGAGTCTAAAGAAAAGATCCATAACCAGACGTCATTTAGTTATGATTTTCTGAGCGAAATATGAGTTGTTTATGTGTGTCTTCAATATTGTGCGGGCTGGAGTTTCCAGAATACTTGTGTTCAGAGCTTCTAAATTACTTGTGATGAAGGTCATTATGATTGCAGTTACGGTATTCCTTAAGAAGATGTTCGTTGGTATTGATTTTTGTTCAATCTTGTTAAAAGAGATAGTTGTGTATTGATCTTTATTTGTGTGCGTGCTGAGATCCTTCTTGAGAAAGATTAGCCAATCCAGAGATAAGTATTTTGTATCTTTGAGTATTGATCATGAATTTTATATATTTAATTTATGTAGTAACATTGAAAGTAGTGAATCATGTATGCTTCTAGCATTAGTCTGTTTGATTCTATTACTAATCTCTCTAAAATGCTTCCAAGATGGATCGAGGAGCACAAGGATGCTGAGAGATTGCAGCCTGAGTTGAGTTGGTGGCTCTTGAAGAAGATTCACCTATTCAGATTATTTTGTGTCAGTTTATTCTAAGAGGAGGAATTAAGATTCAGAAGGAGCTTGAGCGACAGATGGAAAGTGCCAAATCCTTTGCAGAGGATCAACAAGCTCATGTAGCAGTGTGATTGCTAAAGCTCTTTGGTTGGTCTACATTGGAATCAACTTTATTTTGTTGTTATAATTAAAGGAGTGAGAATGCTGCCCTTGTGGAGAGGGTGTCTCGGCTGAGAGGGAGTCTCAAAATTCAGATGATTTTTTTATGTGCTTTAATGAGTTCTTCTCCGAGAGGGAGAAATTTGAGGTGCAATCCCTTGTTAACGAGTTCTTCTTCGAGAGGGAGAAGTTCGAGGTGAAATCCCTTGTTAATGAGTTCTTCTCTGCGAGAGAAGTTCGAGGTGAAATCCCTTGTTAATGCATTCTTCTCTGCGAGAGAAGTTTGAGGTGAAAGCCCTTGTTCCACCCTCTGGGAGTAGCTATGGTGGATCCACCCTCTGGGAGTAGCCATGGTGGAAGTCATGTGTGAGACTCCATGACTTAGTTTTCTGTTTCACCCTTTGGGAGTAGCTATGGTGAATATTGTTAATGCTAAGCTAACAATTTTATAAATTTGATGAGATTTTGATATTGACATTTTTTGTTGCAGCTTCATTGTGCTTGTCAGGTTGAGACACATTATGTCATATGAATGATCTCTCTCTTGCTAAGAGGGAGTGTTAATGTTTGAGGTAGCTGCGATAGAGCTCCTTCATACCTGTGGTGATATGCTTTGAGTTTTCTCATAAATATATTTGCAATGATAAAATGTGATTATCATTCTTGTTTCTCTGAGAGCTGCTTCTTCTTTCTGAATAGACATGTCTTCATGTTTGTAACCGCCCAGCCAAAGACGTCATGCGGCTTTCTCATCATTGTTGTATTGTTCTATTGTTATCAGTTTCCTTTCATTTGTATTATTCATATTATGTTCGTCTCCGCTGAAATGAGATGTCTTGGCACTGTAAATAGAGATGACTTTGCATCGTGGGTTCACTTTGTATTGATATTGTCGGTTCTTTGCTAGCGTGGAGTGTGGTTTTAAGTGCCGTATACATCTGGCATCCTATCGGTGACGGTTCTTTGCTTAGCAACGACTGTTGTTCTGTATTTGCCATTGTGTGAAAGACAGAATGGATTTGTCATTATGTGGAAGACAGAACGACATGAGTTGTAATTGCCGTTGAGTGCTCTGTAATTGCCGTCGAGTGCTCTTTGTCTTCCAGCAGTGACTATTTGATTACCATCCATTTTAGCTCTCCTGGATGGTGTTGAATAAGAGCAAAGTTTAGAGATTGCGGGGTGTAGAAATTCAAGAAAGCAGATGTATCATTATTTGTGGCTGTGTGAGCTATTATCGTGTCCGTTTCTGGCATCACAATATATGTTGTTTTACCTCATCTGCTTCAGGCATTTTCTGGTGTATGATCAGTATATGATCTTGTTGTATGTCAATAATCTCATATCCATGTGATATATATGGTTGCTATACATATATTGTATATGCAGAGCAAGTGTTGCTAAATCTGTTAGAAGTTATACTTCTGTAGATTGTTAAGAGTTAATAATCTCTAATCATGCTTGTGAAGCATTGTATTCAGTTTGAGCTTTCAATAAATTATCTATTTTGGTGTGGCTGGTTTTTTCCCTCGAGTAGGAGGGTTTTCCCATGGTATCTCAGGTGTTTTCGTGTGTCTTGTTTTATCTGCTCTTTTTGTAGGCTATTCTGGTTCCTAAAACTTAACACACAGGTCCAGATGCGTGCCCTGAATGCATCCGGGGAGCATCAAGACACGCCTGGGCGCATCTGTGGCTCAGATATCAAATGCCACTTATAAAACATAAAAATAAAGTGTTTTTTATTTTTTTTGGCTAAAATCCTGAAATGGCCCTTTATGATCACAATGCTTGATGTTAATGAATTATAATTTTCTTTAAGTTTATTTGCCATCATGTAATTTATTTTTAGAATACACTTTGTAAATAAGTTGTATTGTTGGAATTGTTATTTTTGGATAAAAATCAGGTATATTCCAAAAGGGGACGTTGCAGAACCATATATCTAAACACCTGGAATGCAGCAGCAGTTGCCAATGAAGCCAAATCAATTAGTATTAGCAAAAATAAATTAGTTACTCTTTACCAACAGACTTGGGATTATCAAACTGTCAGTTGTGATAATTACAAAATATTTCCTTGTAAGGTAGCAGAACAGTTCATTATCTTTTCTTCAAAACCTTACCACATTTCCCTTGAAGTTATGAGCTGCTTTACAATGGTGATTTCAACCTGGTACTTGATCACATTTCCTCCATTAACATTAAACTGCAATATCTTGGAAGTTTCTGGGAAGTTATTTTACAATAGTTTGAATTCATTTACTCGTTTTTAATAGTGTTGAGCACTTGATGCAGTCAGCTTACCTCTGCATTTCTCTTTGAATTTCTTCTCACCTTTACAGCTCTGACTACTCCAAACAGACCTGAAGTTATATTTAATGGTAGGATTTATATGTTGTCATTTTGACATGGTACTTGTTGCTGTTGGAGTTTGGAATGCACTCTGTTGTAGACAGGGCATTTCTAAGCTGATTTGTGAGGTGAATAATTACTGACAGGTGATGATAGAAACCGGTGTGTTGATGAAACGTTTCTCTCAAGTCCTTTACAGGGTTCCCTACGTGTTGAGTCAACCCAAAATTTACATCCATTTGGGCTTGAACCTGGTTCTTTTTTGTTGCAACACTCCTGATATGAATTGTTTGATCACAATATTATTTGATTATTCTTGGTAGCATTTGTTTATAATGCTTTATTTTCTTAAGATTAGTGCCCTCAAGTCTAGTTTTTGTTGTTCTAGTAAATAACTCTTCACAATGTAATTATTTTCCTTCTGAATTTAAGAAATGCTGATATTTACATTCTTAATATTCAAAGGAAGGAGTTTTTGGAGAAGTTCAGTTGCCAATATTGCCCTAATTTTTAATTTCATATTTTGTTGATATCCAATTTGTAT
Source organism: Thuja plicata (assembly GCA_018584345.1). NCBI lineage: Eukaryota > Viridiplantae > Streptophyta > Pinopsida > Cupressales > Cupressaceae > Thuja > Thuja plicata. The sequence continues at coordinate 2,073,080 of MU224719.1, forward strand.
CTGTGTTTCATCAATCAAGGTGTTGTTGGCATACCATTTCAGTTGATATGTCCTTTATGTAGATTAACGGTCACTGGATGGTTATAAATTTGTAATTTGAAGGGCCAGACGGCTACTTTGCTGTCTTTGGCATGAATAGATCGCACGCCAAAGCTAATATTTTATTAATTAGAGTATATTTGAATTCTTTCTGTTCTTTTTGGGGATGCTCAGAGATGTTAGATGTGTTTGAACAAATTATTTTGTGACAGTACTGAAGCTGCTCTACAATGGCACTTTTAACAAAGTTGGAATGAACTTGTTGAAATATATTTTCAGGAAAGAATGAATCATTTAAACGTAATGTTTTGTTTCACAGTTCCAGATTTAGCTCGGCAAAGGCACCTTATCTTTTGAAAAGATACAGATTGATCACATGTATTTCTGAATCTTCAGAGAAAAATGGTATGTTTCATGTCTCAAATGCCATATGGTTTATTGGTGCTTGGTCTAATTTCTTTCTCTGTTTGACTTTGTATATACTCTTTGCCTATTGAAAATCTACATGTCTGAGGCATGGACTGTACATGCATTGTTTGATTAGTTATGGTACAGAATGAAAGTTTGACAGCCACTTTAGATATTATTAAGCAGCAAGAGTAAAAATTCGATTTGTAAACCTATATATATTATAAATAATAAAACTGGTATAAATCAAGGTTTATTCGAATCCACCTGGTTAATGATGTCTGGTAACTTTTTCAATATTTTGTAGACTTGTTAGAATACTGTGGACCCAAGTTTGCAGGAAACATCATAGGGAGTCCCCATCGGCATTTTGCCAGTTCCATAATTCAAATACCGGGAAACATTTCAAAATACCTTATAAGGCCACCACAATCCATAAACATCTCAGAAATGTTTGGGATGTTTATGGACTCTTCCTGTATATTTTTTTTTCTTTCAATGTCTTTTCTATAAATATTGTGCTTTTTCATATTAGGGGTTTGATGAAAATCAGTTTTTTCCAGATTCTGTTGCCAATTTCATTTACTTTGCCTGGTGACTGAGCTATGGACTACTCTTCTGTCAATTAACTGTAGTCTCAGTTGTCAAAGTGTTCGTGGGGCACCAAATAGTGTGCTTACATTTTCTCTTATTTGATTTTTTATATCAATCTAAGGTAGGTAAATGTGAATTTATTTTGAAATTTACAAGAAATATGTAGCCAAAGACCATTATTGTTTTATAACTCTATGAAAATTTAACATCCATCTAGAAGGACAAAAAATTATTGCTAATATTCTTAACCAAGTTAAGTTTTATAGACAATCTTGATTTGTTGCAGTTAACACGACAATGTTACTGGAAAATGATGATGTTGCCAAATCACAAGCAGGATACCCTTTTCCCAAGGTGAGCCTCTTATTTCATATGAAGGATACATGAGTACTGCTTTTCTCTTATGTTACTGTGAGCAATCAAACCAATTGCTTGGGGAGTCAAAAGCACTATAACTTGGTCATATATCACTCAAGATGGTTAGTAAATAACAATAAATGTTGGTATTTTAAACATAGAAAAATGTTCCTTTTGCTTGCAAAATTTTGATGCAGATTTTTGTGCTTGTTATTTTAATGAAGGATTGGTATCTGTCTACTTTTATACTGTGTCTCATCCTCCTCTATCTTCTAAGGAAACTTTTAATTATCAAACCTGCCGTTCTTATTTATGTTATAACCAAATCAATCATATATACTGTTGACTGAATGTTGTGGTCATCCACTGCCAACATACTGCTCAAGAAGACAAGATTCTAAGATAGTATTAAGTGTAAGATACTTCAGCAAGCAACTTTAAAGGACTATTGTGGAGGAAGGCCATTAGCAACCAAATTATGGCCGAATACCTATAAGTTGTACTTGATGTTCATTGCTCTGAAGTTTTAAGTAATCACTATATTGTGATCTCTTTGAAAAATCGAAGAAACTATGAATAAAAACAAATGAATACACACAGAAATAATGCTCAATACAGATTTTGGTGATGGTCATTTTTTTTTGTTTCCTGATAGCTGTTCTCTTCTAGTCTCTAAGTATGTAATTGAGTTTTACAAACATTCGTAGTCCTAACTCGTCATCTGTTGGATTACAGTCTTGAATTAATTTATTTTTTATTTTGCTCACTGCTTTAAATGTTGTTTTATTTTATGATCATCTGTAACATTAAGAAAATTCACCTGAATTCAAAACTCTCTTCCTTTTTTCTTCTTATCTTTTGCTGGCAATTCAAAACATCAAAATGTTAACATCAGTGTTACAAGACTCGGACTCGCCTCGGACTCAGCAAGATGGGTTCAGGATTGGACTCAGACTCGGCATCCAGCTGCAAATAAAAAAACCCAAGAAATTCAAAGATTTTTAAGGATTTAAAGCTTTTTTCATGCATCATTTAGTCAATTAACATCAAATACACAATAATTGAGATGAATAGAAGCTACTTTGCACATATACACAAGTTTACATAGATCACATAAGTATAAATGCGAATTTCTAAAGGAAATAAGTTAAACTAAATAACACATTAGAAATATAAGTAGTCACTATCAAATGTCTATGGTATTCATGGAATATGAAATCCATGGAATCCAAAGTTCAAACATATATCAAAATAAAAGCTAGAGCCTAGAAGACTAAGGCTCATAGTAGCCTATGCCACTGTCTTCCTACAAGTACGCCTAAGATAGGTCATAGAAGATTCTACATCCATCTTCTTTCCCTGTGTTTGAGGCTCAACCTCAATGGCATCCTCATCATCCTCATCATCCTCAGAGTCAGATCCCTCACTCTCAGCCTCAGGGTCCTCCACTGGGTCTCCTCACGCTCTAGCCTCCTTCTGTGCCATTGCTACTGCCTCTACTTCTCGATCCACTTGATCAACCCATTCCAAGTCTTCATCACTGAATGCAGGATCATCAATCTCAGTGTTCCACTCTGCCTGTGGATCAACCTCCTCTAATTTGATAGGAGTTGTGTCAGTGCCCAAGATATGTCTGTGACGAAGGCGAAGGTTGTAATGAACAAACACAAGATCATTCAACCTTTTCACTGCCAACCTGTTACACTTCTTCGAGTGTATATGCTCAAACATACTCCAATTGCGTTCGCATCCTGAAGCACTACATGGCGGGCTCGAGATACAAATTGCAATCCTCTGTAGATTTGGTACCGTAGTACCAAACATCTCCCACCATGCATCTGAAACAAGAAAATTTAAAAATCAATTCTATAACTTTGACTTCATTATTGTAAAATGGTAATAGAATTAGAAATTAGAATTTAGAATCATAGATTTTAACCTGGTATCAGTAATGTTCGATTTGTCTTGCATAAGTCTCGTGAGAATAAGTCTCCTTGTGCATTCTTATACATTTCTATCTCACGGACTACATTTGCTCCAATTGCTTCACTAGGTGACATTCTCTCTACAACATCATAAAGCCCACTCCACACCTCATCATCAACTTTGAAACCTGGGCTGAATTGGAATGTCGGATTAAGGTAGTGTGCAGTTGCATGTATAGACCTGTGAAGTTGATTGTGTCATCGTCGATCAATGACATCCCATATAGGACAATACTTATCCTGATTCCCTGCATAAAAAGATCTAATGGCCTCTTTCACCCTGTCTATGCCCTCATAAATGTATCCCATTGCAGGTTTCTCTCCATCAGCAATATGTAGGAAAACAACAAGAGGCTCTATGAATTGCAATCATCGTGAAAATGTAAACATTAATCTTTAAGTTTTAAGTTTTACTTTTAAAAATGAACAATGGGCACAAACAAGTGTGAACAAAAATGATGAAATGAAATGGAAATGAGGACAAAAAGGAAAATTACCTGCACAATCTCCTTGACCGGTTGCCAAAAGCCACACTCATCAAAACCCGATCAACCATCTTTTTCCCTGCATTGGTCTTCGCATATGATGATGCAATCTACTCCTCACTTACAAACATGCGTTTCAAAGCAGCCTTGGACTGAATCAAGGATTGCCACGTGATAAAATTTGTTGCAAATCAGGTGACCCCTGGACGAGCCAACTCTTTTTTATTGGTGAACTTCCTCATAAGGTTGAAAACCCAAGTATGATTACATATGAATTTACAAGTACTCCTTCCGTGCTCTACACATGATTTTATCCATGGAAGTTTACCAAGATCCTCCAACACGAGGTCAATGCAATGAGCAACACAAGGGGTTCAAAACAAGTGGCAGTGCCTCTTCATAAGAAGTTTACCTGCAGCAACATAATTTGCTGCATTATCCGTGACTATCTGTACCACATTCTCCTCATCCACCTCCTTCAACACTTGCTCCATTATCTCACAAAGATATTCAACATTTTTTGTTTTCCCTGAAGCATTAATTGATTTCAAAAACATTGTGGCACCTGAGAAAAAAAAAGCAATTTAGAACAATCATAATTTAAATTCTTAATCACTAAATCAATACTTTAGTAAGTACAAGTTTTGTTGTCTACAATTACCTGATGAGGAGACAAGAAAACTCAGCAGTGATCTAATTCTTCTGTCGGTCCAACCATCAGTCATGATGGTGCAACCCTTCCTCCTCCATACCTCATGCTGCTCCTCAATTGCAACTTTTACATCAGCCACCTTTTGGGTCAAAATAGGACCTTTTAGCTCCTCATCATTAGGGGTTTTGAACCCCGGACCACAAACAATAACATCATCTATCGCAATTTGCCAATAAGGAGATCTAAAACAAATTAAATAAACATAATAAGTATACTATTAAGTTTTACTTTCAAGTTTTCAACTTTTAAAATTAATATAATCAACGTGGCATGTTCTGGAGTTTTGAAAGCAAGAAAAATAAGACGAGAAATTAAAATAATAATAGGTACCTTGCTGCATTAAATGGAAGGTTGTTGTAGAAAAAATAATCTCCAAGTGCCATGTTTGCAGCCTCATGCTTCTCCTTATTCCAACCCATGCTCTCAAGCGATGGTTGGGCACCCAGAGTTGTGCGTGGAACAATAAGAGAATCTAGTGTGGATTTCTTCTTATGAATCTGAGGCCCAATGGTCACACTCATAGTACCACTACTAGATGGAGCTAATGGAGAACGAAGAGATGAAGAGGTGTCCCCACCTAAGCTTGCCATTTCTTCTTGTTGCTTCTTTCTTAATTCCTTTTTCTCTTCAAATCCCTCTATACGAGCGTGCATTTCACGTATAACATCTTCAGTTGCTCTTTTGCATGGTTTAGCATCATGCCCTGGTATATGTGCAAGGTGATATTTCAATCAGTTAATAACTCCCCCATTATATTTAACACCACAATATCAACTTATAACTACTCCTTTTTTTGGGCCGGGGATATCATGTTTCCAAGCCTTATCCCTTGCAACGAAAACAGGGTTTGCATTTGGGTAAAATTTAGGTTGAGATGCTGATGAACTACCCTTAGGCTGAGAGTGAGACATTATGTTGCTGCTGCAATATATCATAAATGAAAATAATAAGCATCTACAATAAAAAAAAAAAAACATAAAATGGAAAAAAGCTAAAAACAAACAAATGTAAACAAAATCGAAATTGAAATATGATTCATGAATGTAAAAAATTCAAAAAACAACACAAAAAATGTAACTCACCTCTTCAAAATTGCTCAAAAAAGGAAATGCAACTCAAATTTTGTAGAGGCCTCCTCCAAATGCTTCTTTTAGCTCCTCTCAATGTTTGAATGCAAGCTAGAAACTTGCACAAACAATCAACAATCGATATATGAGAGCCAATCAATCTGCTAATCTATTTTCTAAAACCCCAATATTCTTCTCTCAAGCCTTTTTTCTCTCTTCTTTATGTTTGCAAGTGATGGAATGATCTTTTTAGGTCTTAAACAATATGTATAAACCCTAAAAAGCAATTAAAACAATTTAAAAATTTGTTTTTTTGGCCTTTTTGACTTGTTGGCCGCGACAGAGTCCGGGTAGCGGGACTTGGTGAGTTCAGTGAGTCCTTGGACTCGGCGAGTTTGAGCAGGATTGCTGGAGTCGGCCGAGTCCGAGTCCAGAGCCAGAAAAACTCTAGAGCTCGGAGTCGGCTCGAGACTCGCAGAGTCTTGTAACTATGGTTAACATATAATAATTATAAATTTTTGAAATTGATATCTCTCGGCTTATTTTACTTAGGTATGCAACTGATAGCATATAGGCATGAAACATACCTTCTAATATACCTTTAGTGAGAAAATATGTTTTAACTTTCTATGGTACCATTATGAAGGAAATTGTTATTTTTGGGACTTGCTTTGAGATAAAATTGTTTTTCAATGCATTGACACTATTGGAAGGCAAGCCCGAGTGAAATGGAATCACCTAGTTTGTGCAAATGTTCTTTCTAAAGAATAGAAAAAGTCCAGTTTGGAACTTTGCTTTTAGACAATTGTTTTGGAATGTATCTGTATGTTATACTCCCTTAAGGCATTGCTAGCCTTGGTGAAGACAAACCACCCAGGTTGCAAGGATCTTCATTCTTCAGAAATAAATAGTTGGACCAATGGATAACATTATTAAGTTTTGGTTGGTATTTTGATGTCTATTTATTTGGAAATTTCCATACTCTTTCAAGGAAGTCTTGTTTTGCAATGACAAGAAGCTCTGACAAGGCAATCAATCAAAATGAACTTATAACCATGTACCTTTCACTTTGTCGTTTCTCTATTTTAGTACCTAGTGCTTGTAATAGTAGAAGGCTGGTTCAGTAGTCTATTAATTATTAGATGGTAGGAATTGAAGCCATGGTTATGAAACATGCCTTGTGATATGCCTTAGGTGCAAGTTCTCATTTGTTAACCATAAGCAAGGTTTTATTTATTGTCGCACAGGGTAAGACTTTATTAGAATATTGTAATGTTTCTTTAATGATCATCTTAGTTAGTCTTTAGTTTATTAGGTAGTTTCTATTTTCGTCATTAGTTCACAATTGTTTCTTTTAGAAACATTGTCTTTGTAAATCTATATAAGGAGCTTTCATCTCCTTTGTTTAATACAACATTACCATAACATGGTCCCAGAGCGGGTCGATGAGATTTCATAAATTTGGCGATTTTTTAAAGAAAAGTTCGAGCCTCTTTTGATGTGGAATTTTTTTTTGAGAAATTTTTTTTTCGATTTTTAAACTAAAAATTGTTGAAGGTATTTTATGAAAATTTTGTGGTTTGTCTTCAAAGATTTTTGCTGAAAATTGTGAGCCTGGTCAAGGGTTTTGATCATTCGATTTCCTGGTTTGTGCAAAAGTCTCTGATTTTCAAGGGTTGCATGTTGCTTGCATGTGCTTTTTGTTGCTTGCATATGTTGTTTACCATGCGAAGTCTCGTGTTTTCCTGCATGAAGGTTTCTCTGATGGGTTTGCATAATTTTTTCCCTTAAAAATCTCTGATGGGTTTTCATAATTTTTTCCCTTGAAAATTTTCTGATAGGTTTTCATAATTTTTTTCCCTTTAAAAAATTTCTAGTGGGTTTTAATAATTGTCCCTTGAAAAAATTATTTCCGGTTAATAAATTTTTCCTCAAAAATTAAGGGTTTGCTCCTGTCAGGGAGGGCTCTTTGGTTTCTAGAAAGGTTTTACCGTTTTCCCTTAAAAATGTTGTTTTGTATGTTGATCCATGTCTTAGGTTTTGTGCCAACTATCTATTTGGTTTTCCAATTTTCTCCTCAAAAATCATTTTTGGATTTTGTAATTCGCAAAGTTGCGTGGGATTCCTTTGTGGGTTTTACTGTTTTTTTTCTGAAAAAAACGAACGATGATTTGTAATCTTGAGTTTGGCGATTTTTTCCTCAAAAATTGTGACTTTTTTGTAGTCTATTTTGGGGCCTAGTGTTCTTCTGCAAAAAAATTGAAGGGTTTGCCGATTTTTCCATTGCGACAACTGTTCTCGGTGTGTGTCTCTGGCTACAGTGAGGGACAACTCTGTTATCCAACATTAGGTTGGATGTTTTGTGAGGATTTCTAGTCAAAAGTTTTGCAGATTCTGGGAGGGTTAGTGGCAAACTCATTTCAGTTAGAGTCAGTGGCAGGCCCTTGTCTCTTGTTGCAGAGCATTATGAATAAGGGGAGCCTTCTCAAATTTTTTTGGACGGATTTTAGCTACTCGGTCATTGACATTCTGCAAATCCAAGGAGGGTCTCAACAACAATAGAATGTTCAGAAGAATTTATGACCACATGACATATACAATTTTCTACGGGGTAGTTCGACAATGACTATTAAGGGAGGGTATTAGAATATTGTAATGTTTCTTTAATGGTCATCTTAGTTAGTCTTTAGTTATTTAGGTAGTTTCTATTTTCATCTTTAGTTCACAATTGTTTCTTTTAGAAACATCATCTTTGTAAATCTATATAAGGAGCTTTCATCTCCTCTGTTTAATACAACATCGATTTACCATGATAGATTTTTCATGGGATAATTTATTTTGGCTATTTTAGAGGTTTTAATTTGGGAAATTTGGGTTATTTTGTCTGCTGTAAAAATAAAATTAAATACCGACAAAGTACCAAACAAGGCTTTCTTAGACACACTTGACGATGAGACCACTTGCCTATACACAAAGATCGATAGGTGAAGTAGAATGTCAAGCTAATGCTTCATCCATTAGGCAATGGAGTTTATCAAAATTGGCTCACTACTACCAAATCAAATGCATGAACCACAACTAATGTTTAATGCCTTCTCATAAAACAGGGTCCTATGGGGGTGATGTAATTTATGATGATGAGTTTAAAAGGCGATTCTGCTTGGAAAGCTTGTAGATGGTGAGGCAATATAGTCAATTGCTATTTTGTGCCCACATTTGAAAAATATTGACCCCAAAATTGTAAAAGGCCTTTAATTGCCCTAAAATAGAGAGATTGGAGGCCCTTTAAAAAGTAGGGGGTAAGTGGTAGTCGAATTTTGAATGAAACAAAGATCTCATCTCTGTCAAGCTAGGATTTCATTTGTCTATTGGTAGTGATTGATAATCTTTCTCAATATTTACATCTTACATTTGCAATTAAAATTTTTAATAGAGTATTTGTATTGTATAACTATATCTGCTTGCCTTCTCTTGGGACCTGAATATTGTTTTATGGATACCATTGCCTATTTCTTCCAAATTGGCATTGAAATTTTGGTTTATTTTGATTTATAATTTCATTGCATTAGTTTTTTTTTTATGTTCAAAGAAATGCATTGATAATTAAAGTCTAAATCTACTATCAGGCTGGAGGAAGGGTCCCAAACTGGTTATCAGAAGACTCAAAAGTTTCTACAAATGGAAATGGTTTTCTTAAGTCAGATATTGAACAGGCAGACTTCGATATGGATATCAATCGCTGGCTAAGGTCGTCACGAGTGCAGGTAGAGTTATCATAGCAAGACTTCCATCATGGCACAAATGATGCCAATGGTTTAATTTTTTTAGGTTCATGAATTAATTTCATTGAAATAATCTCAACTAACATGACTCTAGCCTGACAGTGGTACCCAGGTCATATTGCAAAAGCAGAGAGAGAACTAAAGCAACAGCTAAAGTTGATGGATGTTGTCATAGAAGTGCGTGATGCAAGGATACCTATGGCGACTGGACATCCAGAGGTGAGTCTTTTTCTTAGATCTGGTTTGGCATGCCAGTAGGCAGATGACAAGTATGGCTACTTGGGCATTTCAATCTCCTCAAGGTTTAAATTCTTAATTTTATAATTTAGGAAATCAATCTGGTTGGTATTTATTTGAAATTTTGTATAGATCTTTCCTTCAATGCAGACAAATAAAATTTCAATTTGGACAGATGGACTTATGGATTGGTGATAAGAAGAAAATTTTAGTTTTGAATAAAGTAGACATGATCTCAACCGCAGACAAGAATCAATGGGCTACATATTTTTCTAAACAGGGGATAACAGTAGTCCTCGCAAATGGCCAGCTTGGAATGGCAAGTGACCTTTTTCCTACCGCATTTCACTTATGCTGGTCAATTATTTGTACTCAACAACATTTGGCAACATAAATATATGATTTATTTAAACTCTCTATTCATTAGTGTGGCTGCAAGACTTCTGTGCTTTATATATTAAATGTATTTGAAAACATGGAAAGAGTGCAGGGGACATTGAAGTTGGCAAGAGTTGCAAAATCATTAGCTAACAATTTTAATGCCAAGAGGAGAGCTAAAGGACTTCTTCCTCGTGCGGTAGGGACTTACCAAACTTTAAGTGATTATGTGATCTCTTTGGGTGCATTCTTTTGCTTTTTTATATTCTATTTATTTACAATCAATTGCAATGCATGTGCTATTAAATGCATGAAGAAATTGGAAGTACCTGTTACATATTGAAACATTTCCCAAAATAATTACTAGCTTAGATGGAGCATAAACATATTTTGTTGAATCACTATTTTGTGGGGGTTGGGGTTGAATTACGCATTTGATAATTTCATCGTTGAACTCAAGAAAAATTTGATAAAATTACATTTAGGCAATACAGAATATAGAAATATACAACTTGCATATTTTCTGTAAATAGTGTAGGTAGTTATATAATAAAATTTTGTTGCAAATAACACATTTAACATAAATTTATTACCCTATACAAGTTAAATTTATACTATAAATATGTTTAGGGAGAGCAGAGAAAACAGGGTGCTAATATTTTTCTTTATGCATGTTTGTGTTTTAGATTAATGCAGACTCGAGCGGGAGTGGTTGGGTATCCAAATGTTGGAAAATCATCATTGATTAACCGCCTGCTTAAGCGGAAGATCTGTGCAGCAGCATCCAGACCAGGGGTCACCAGGGAATTGAAGTGCGTTTCATTTAACTGATCCTGGCATTATCATTATTTTTGTTAACATTTTCCTTGTTATGTAGGCATTCTGTTCTGATGCATGTCTATTATCTAAACCAGTGACCATTACCAAGAATTTTTTATTTTTCTTTAAAAATACATGTTCTCACTTCTAAGAAAAAGGGAATCAATATTTAATAAATGACATAGTAAAGAAAAGTGATTGCAGAATCATCAAAGGAAGTTTTAAATTTATTTGCATTGCACTTACTTTCTGCTTTTTCTAAAAGGTGGGTTCGAATCGGTCAAGACATAGATTTATTAGATTCCCCTGGTATACTGCCCATGCGGTTTAATGATCAGGCTCCTGCAATCAAATTGGCAATTTGCGATGATATAGGAGAAAGATCATATGCTGTTGCTGGTGTCGCTGCCATTCTCATAGAGATTCTGAAGCAGCATCCAAATGCAGGTTTCTCTCTGTCTCACTCTGTCTCACACACACATTTGTTCATATTTTTAGGGTAGTCATTTATATATGATAGATGTTTGTTTGACAGTCTCAGTAAATATATTATAACACCCCTGGGCTAAATATGTCAAAAATAGAATACGTGCAATTTAATGCTGGTATATTTATCCCTCCACAGAGCATGTTTAGCAAAAAAACAATATATTTAAGGTATAACATGCAAGGAGAAACTTTAGGGATCCTAATTACAAGGAAGAAAATGACAGAAGTTGGAGAAAAGCTTGCTTCTCACACTGCAATTACAAGTGAAGTAGAAATCCTTCTTACTCGGAATACTGTACGTATGTTTTTTCACAATGATGATGCATTCACTGTATTTCAAATCATGGGCATCAGATATATAACTCTCTATTGCGCAAGAGGATGGTGGTCTCCATCTGTGTGAGAGATACACGTGAAAAATGATGTGCATGTGTGAATGTTAATTTCACATCATGATAAAACACATTTGCATCGATAGTTACAATCCAACTTGATGACATTTGCTTCTGTACAAAATTATTGGAGATCCTGGATTTAATGTATAATTTTATGTCATTTTTTCCTAGAAAGATTATTCTATCTATAATCTGATTTGAGCAACCGGAAAACTGAATTCATCAGTGAAGATGCACTTAGTCCCCAGTTTAGTTTTCCGTTAATCTACACAACGATCCTTGCGGCAGCTTTCTAACAATCAACACGAATCTTGATACCATGCCAATTTCAGATTTGTCTTGCCCAGTTTTGGGGAGAAATTTAATGGTTATGGTATTGCCTAAGACTTCCCATCATTTATTTATATGACATTGCATTCATTGGCTCTCAATTTTCTTGGCAAATAAATTTTTGGTCTTTAATTTGCAATGAGTATAGTTTTCACTAAGCTGTTCCAAATTTCTTCAACATGCTATGCACATACCTTGACTGATATAAATATGTCATCTTCCTTTTATGATACCATTTCTAGAATAAACATCCCCCAAATTTTCATTGATTCTCTAAATCTTATTCTTGATTCACAAAGAAACAAAAAATATAATAACTTTCACAAATCTTATGACTGGTGCAGGAGCAGGAGTTCTTCAAAATCGCTATAAGATAAATGCAGATTGTTGCTCGGGAGAAATGTGAGCTTTTTATTACCATTTCAGAATGTATTAAAGTGTAATTTCATGTCACCCACTGATTTTTGCACATTGTGTATCTGCCTTCTTACAGATATGTAAAGGCATTGGCACAACGTTTGTTCAATGGAGATGTGACTCATGCTGCCTTCCGTATCTTATATGACTTTCGGAAAGGGAAATTTGGGCGGATAGCTCTTGAGAGGCCTCCGTCCAATACCTTGTAAAGACCTAGCATAATAGAGGGTTCAATATTTGATTGGGCTCCAATGGTATTTAAAAAGTTCATCACATCCACGTTGACAGATAAAGCTCCCTTCTGTGGTTGAGTGAGCATACAAGAGCTGAAAGTTTTTGCATCTTGATATTAGCAAAATGATATGTGTCCGATAAATAGAAAGGCTAATATTAGAAACAAAGCCAACGTGGCCACCATTAATCAACTAAATGTATAAATGCAAAGTTTTGTCACTATGATCTAGTGCAATGTACTGCCCTTTAATCTGGCAGTTACACAAGTTCAAAATCTGACTGGAATGCCTATTGAATCTTAGTGTTGCGAAGTTCACATTTGTAAACCTGCCGTAACTTCAAATCTGATTTAACTCATCCTGGCTAGTAAGAGAGGTGGCTTTAGATCTTATAAAAAAAATAGATAACCTTAATCTTAACATTAGTTGCCAATTAGGTTTTTATTGACATCAAATTCAAAGATTCTCGCCATCAGTGTATATTTTATATGAATTTTAAAATAGGAGCGGATGAGGGTGCTTCTGCAGAATTTTTACTCGTAATCTTGTTTCGTCTTTAGTATTTTGGGAATTGCAATATAACAATCCAGAGATATCTTAATACTAGGGCCTTCATGGTATAAACTCCTATTCATATCTTGAAGATACACGTTAGATGTTATGAATATATAATAGAATTTCGCCTTAAAATCTCTAAGAGACATTTATCATGTTAATGTATGTGAATGTTGATGGTATTGGGTGTTGTAATATATTGTATACTAATGTATATAAATGTCGAGGGCTGTGATTGTGTTGACTACATTATGGAAGTATAGGGAGGCATATCCTTCCAAATGAAGATCCGATCAAAACGCATTATATTTCTTTTGCAAGATTCAAATCCAAATGTTAGGAAAAAAAAATGCTCTGTTGGCTACCTAGATCATGATGTGGATAAGGAAAAACATACATGTTGCCCAAAAAAGCAGAAGAAATTTGGTGGTGTATGTATGTTTTGTCCTGTTTAGAACTAGTGTAGTGTATGCATAGTAAGAATAAAAAATGATTTTTCTAAGGTACAAGGTTTTCTTTTAGATATTAATAATTCTTATGAACAATAATTGAGGCAAATATAGAGAACATATCTTTTTGGAACTGTCTATAATGTGTATAATGAATGGTCTTCAATACCAAATTGATGTGTGATTCAACCACTAATTTTTATCATTTTAATTTTATAATTACTTCCACCTTATAGAATAAAAAAACCAGGTTCCGCTCATTGATTGGAATATGACCATTAAAAAATTATTAGTTTTAATCATTTTTGTTTTATAATGTTTTCATCTTTTAGAGGAAAGGCCTTACTAGACACCCAAATTCCAATTACCACTCACCGTTTACATCTAAACGCCAAAGAACTTTTGCATTACAAGCAATACAAAACTTTTAAAAGTTCAGTAAATTTTTTTGTATGCAATTATGTATGTTCTTTTGTGGATTTCTAGTTGATCAATGAATGCGGTTTGAATGCATGTGAATGCATTTCTAATGTAGGACAAGCTACTAAAAAATGCCATTTTATAATTACAATAAATCTATTATGTTTACAATAACTATCCACTTGTATTAGGTGCAAAATTCAAAACAATTTATAAACACATTTTATGCTCAATTATTGGTTCTTTAATTTGGCTACTACTAAATGCCCTTTTATAGTTACAACAAATCAATTATGTTAACAATTACTATCCACTTGTATCGGGTGCTAAATTCAAAATAATTTATACACATTTTTATGCTCAATTAGTGGTTCTTTAATTTGTTGTAAAATCAAGCTTAAAACTAAAAGCTACAAATATATCATAAATTACAATAAGAAAATATATGCTAAAAAGAATTATAAAATATAAACAAAAGAAATATATTATAATATTTGTATATGATCAATATATTATAAAATATAGTATTCTAACAAATTATGCATTATGCTAGAATGTATTAAAATATAATATAAGTAGTGAGGTAATATAATAAGAAAGAAAATAATTAATAAGACAATACTTTGTAAATAATTACTAAGTGGAAATATAATATGTACTATATTAATATAAAAACACCTAATGTAAATATCTTTATCAAAGTATTAATAGATTATAATTAATAAAAGAAAATGATTAAAAATAAAACAAAACAAAACAAGACTTATATTTCCTAGGTATAGAGCTAAAAATAAATTAACAATAAGAAAACGAAAGATTCAAATGTAATCTATTAATTAAGATCAAATAATAAATTAATTATTTTAATGATAGAATTAGTCAATTAAATAAAAATAGGTAAAATCTAAATTATTATAATGAAAAATTAAATAAAATGGAAATGAAATGAAGAATGAAAAAGATAAAAAATGAACACAAAGATGACTCAAAGGGGGATGTGTGTGGCGGAGGAGAGTTGGGGCACAAACATGCAAGGACCACTATCCCAAAATAGTAGTTGAGGGAAACTTAAATAAAAGAAAGAATAGATGGGAAACAAATATCAAGTGTATCAATAAATAGGGAATTAGCATGAAATCTAAAGGTACGTGAGAGGGAAAGTCAAAGTAGTTATGTGCGCAACTCAACTCAAGTGAAAAGGAGAATATTATGTCAAAAAATTTAATTCCACTTATGACCACAAGCGAAAGAACTATATAGGGGTAGAGAACTAAATTCCTAATAACCTAGTAAAAAACTAACTCACACCATCTTAGGAGTGAAAAACACCCAAAGATGAGTGAGTTGATAGGGCTAATTGTCTCTACACATCAAGATTAGTGAAAATAAAAAATGGCATTTATATCATGGTATATAACATACGAGGACATACAAATCAATTACGCTAATACTCCAGAAGTAGACACTTTAACAACTTTGCTTGAGAAAAAACAAATAGCTAAAACAAAATATTACTTGATGAAAATCTATAGCAAAAGAGTCATGATCAATAAGGAAATGAGGGGCAATAGAAATAGAGGTTTTGGTTTGTTGGTTGGAACTTTTGTTGGTCTCATAACAATTCTACTCTTAGGTTCTATAAACTACCTAGTCTACTAGAAGTCTTTTTTTTTTAAATTTCATTTCATCCACCATAAGATTCACAATTTTTTCTACAAGTTGACATGGTTGTTAACAAGTGGGGACAAGGTGGTTTTAGATTACACTCAAGCCGGTCTTGGTTATACATAAGGCACTTACCAATTACATTCAAGACAATTTCATGACCATTTTTGAAGTGGTCAGGCAATTCTTCTACACTTGTATTTATGTTTATTTGCCATATGATTTAAAGCTCAACTTTGCCTACCATAGATCCATTTCCCACATGCTTGATAATTTAATTCTTTCAACAAACACAAAAAGATTAGAATTATTTCTTTCATCTTAAATAATTATAAAATTGCATCAATTGTAAATAAAATAACCATAAATAATTTTTGAAATAAATAAAAAATACTCTTAAAAACTAAAAAATATAATAAATAATACAAATATTTTTTTAATAAAACTCAAACTATATAAAGTAATAATATCATTTTAATCACCCATTTATGGGCGTTCTCGGGTTCATCTTATTCCCAACCCCAAAGTGGAAGTCAAATGGAAGTTGGAAAAGAGATGGATCAAAATTAATTTCGACGATGATTTAAAAGCAATCTTGGTCCTTTTGGTGTAGGGTGTGTAGCGCGAGATATGGAAGGTATCATTGTTGCTTTGGTGTCTAAAAGACTCAAAGATGACACTAATAATGATGCAAAGGTAAAGGCAACCCTACTAGCTATCCAGTTGGCTCATAAAATTGATGTAGAGCAACTCCATTAAGAAGGTGATTCACAAGTAATTGTAAACACCATTGGAAGAGGCAAGATTCATGCATGGAAGATTGAAAAAAATATAAATATTATTCGCCAAAAGATTGCCAACTTCAAAGATTTCAAGATTTCCCATATTTTATGTGAAGGGAATAGTGTAACCAATACTCTATCTAATTGGGCTTTATCTCTTTAGAAAGTTGGTGGCATATTTGAAGAGTTATAGAAATTTGCATGTATTGGAGTAGGTGATGTGTTTAATGTATTAGGATTTCAAATTTCAATTTTTCCCTTAGGGCCTGTTTGGTGCCAAGCATTAACCTAGAATAAGCATCAGTTAATGCTAGAATAATTTAATTCTCTGTTTGTGGCATTTTTTGAATTCTCAAATTAGAAAACTAATCCCCATTTTGGGGCCAATGCTTGCATTAGTTAATTCTAAAAAACAACTGAAATTCATTTCTTATTTGAGAATAAGCTATTTATGGATTCCAAATTTTTTTTTTTATTGATTTTTTTTAAATTTTTTTTTTTTAAATCTTTTTTTTTTAATGTGGATATACATACACATGTGTGTATATATACATGTGTATATATACACACATGTGTATATACA